>CAUYPK010065954.1:0-73641 GCA_963574355.1 Loris lydekkerianus | reverse complement strand
TGGGTGCATAAATATTAATAATTGAGATCTCATCATATTGAGTATTACCTTTAGCAAATATGAAGTGTCCATCCTTATCCTTAATTATTTTGGTTGGTTTAAAGCCTATTGCATCTGCGAACAGGATTGCAATGCCTGCTTTTATCTGTTTTACATTTGCCTGGAGTATAGATGACCATCCCTTCACCTTGAGTCTATTTTTGTCTTTTAATGTAATCTGCGATTATTCAGTGCAGATATCTGGCTTGAGTTTTTGTATCCAGTCAGCCAACCTGTGCCTCTTTAGAGGACAATTTAAACCATTCACATTAATGGAGAATATTGACAAGCCTTTCGAGAGTCCGGTGGACATTTTGAATCCTTTTGCTTCTGTGGGAGTTGGCATTTGATCAAAAATTTCCTCGGTGGGTTTACTTTTGTGGTGGACAATTATGCTGGTCTATATGGAGGATAAGTCTAAGAATGTCCTGGAGATCTGGTTTAGTTGTGGCAAATTTCTTCAACATGTGAATGTCATAGAAGTATTTAATTTCTCTGTCATAAATGAACCTCAGTTTAGCTGGGTACATAATCCTGGGTTGAAAATTATTTTGTTTTAGGAGATTAAAAGTCGATGACCATGCTCTTCTAGCTTGAAAGTTTTCAGCAGAGAGATCTGCAGTTATTCTAATATTCTTATTCTTGTAGGTAATGGTTTTCTTTCATCTGGTAGCTTTCAGAATTTTCTCCTTCATGTTAACTTTAGTGAAATTGATTATGATGTGTCTGGGGGATGTCCTATTCGGGTTGAGTCGTGCTGGAGTTCTGAAACTGTCTGCTATCTGAATTTCAGAATCCCGTGGCATATCTGGAAAGTTCTCCTTCATAATCTTATGGAGAAGAGACTCTGTGCCTTGTGAAGCCACTTCGTCACTTGCAGGGAGCCCTATCAGACGAATCTTGGTGTTCTTCTAATTATCGCAGAGCTCTCTGAGAGAGTGGTCTGTTTTTGCTCTCCATTTCTCTTCTTCTTTCAGGGTTTGGGAGCATTCAAAAGCTTTGTCTTCAATGTCAGAAATCCTTTCTTCTGCTTGCTCCATTCTGTTACTGAGGGATTCTACTGTGTTTCTCAGATCTTTGAGGAATGCCACTTCTTGTCTCAATGTGTCAAAATCTTTGGTCATTTGGTCTTTGAATCCGTTGAATTCTTGAGATAACTTTTGGAATTATAATTCGATCTTATTTGCTATCCAGATCCTGAATTCAATTTCTGACATCTCAGTTATTTGTTTGTGCATGGGGTCTCGTGCTGTTTCTGCTCCATTGACCCTTGAGGGAGTTGATCTACTCTGATTGTTCATATTGCCAGAGTTTTTCTGTTGATTTCACCTCATAATTGTTTTTCACCATGGCCTCTGGCCGTCCTCAGAGTTGGGGAGGTGTCTCTCCGAGATTAGACCCCAGCGGGATCACTCTATTGTTGCTGGATCTTTGTAGGGAGTGACCCTGTGTAGTTCCTCTGGGCTGCTCTAGCTAGGGAGTTCTGGTTGTGGAAGCAGCTCCAGTGTGTGACACACTCAGATCCAACAACAGTTGGAGGTGGTGCACACAGTTCTGGGTGTGCCTGGCACCCAGTGACTTTGGCACAGAGAGCCCATGGCTCCAGCAGTCTCTGGCCAGGAGAAGGGCTCTGCTCTGGGGCAGGGAGGGTTCCAGAGGGCACGCAGCTACCAGAGTCCCCGGCCAGATAAACGGGCTAGTGTGGAGGCTGGGAGGACACAGGAGGGAGGACGCAGGATTGCGTGGCTCTAGCAGTTCCTGGTCAGGGAATGCAGAGGCACAGTGGGTGCGGGTCACTGGTTGGGGATTGCTGCACAGCTCTTATGGAGGTCTGGGCAGCGCCAAGCCCAGGTGTTTGAAGTTGCTATGAGCTGTGATGTCACGGCACTCTACCCAGGGCGACAGCCCAAGGCTCCGGTGTGCCAAAACCACCTCACTCTGCCCCTAAGGATTAAGGCTGTAAGGCAGCTCAGCCCCCGCCTTTAGGCTGCTCAGTCACTATGTTACTTTGTCCTGCCCGGTCCTTGCTCTGGGACCCTGAGGGCGGAGCTTGCCAGGGCAGTTTTTTCACAATAGCTTCCTGCGCCCAGCTCAGTGGCTCCGTCTGGGGCCCCAGACAATGCCCAAAGTTCGTCACACTCCTGCTCCAGCTCTCCCCACGGCAGCTCACCTGAGCACCAAGTCCAAGAACACCAAAACAGTTCACAGATAAGGCTTTCCAGTTTGCAGTCTCACTGCTGCTTGTACTCATGGTTGCCAGCATGATTAGGTTGATTCAACACATGCAACCACTTGCCAGTTTTCCATTGTTTTTGTCCTGCTCCTGAGGTCCAGAAGTCCCTTGCTGGCTCCCTGTATCCTGAAAAGGATGATCATAGGCAGATCCCACTGGCCAGAGATGCCTGGAATCTTCTCTCCCCAGACTAGCCATGCCCAGCTTCAGGGAAGCTGTTACTTGGCCGCCATCTTTAATCTCTCCCTGCATTTTTTCATACCTAGAACTCCAACAATTTTTTAAAACCTTTCATTTCTTTATTACATGGGTAGGTATACTTTTTTATCATATTAAACCCTAAAAAAATAGAAAAGAAAAAACATACAAACAATTTCCATCAAATTCTATATATCCCTCTTAATTAATAAGAAATGGTACAATTTCCAGGACAGCCACCAAGAACACCTGTGAGAGCAAAATGCTTAAAGGCAGCATAATGTACAGAATGGTTTGCTTTAATTATTTGCTTAACTCTTTTATTTTCTTTTTTACTTTTCTTTCTTCGGCTTTCACATGAGAAAAAATGTGATCAATGTGGGTGCTATGTTGAAACAAGGTGTTACAATGGTCCTTGTTAATTTGCTAAATGAATGACAACCAATAGTTTTTTTTAATTATACTTAAATTCATGCTGACCATGAATCACATAGGACGTTCCCTGAATGCCATGGGATTTAGTCAAGGATTTAACACTGGGAAGATCTCAAAAGACTTTATAAAATAAGTAGGCAAAATGAAAGGACGTTAGACCTTGGTAAATATTTAGGTCATTAGGGAAAAGGAGTATAAAGGGAACAATTATATTGACATATCAATGTTTTCCTCTGGCAATCAACCTTAGTCTTCCAGATGTTCAAATTATGCTTTATTTGTTCCAAGGGAATCAACAAAGGCCATAAAGTACATCATTTAAATAGTCAGGCTCCAAATTTCATCCAAATTAATTTTTTTCTCTATCCCACAATTTGCTCTTCTGTACTCTTTTTTGTGCAGACATTCCTTCTATATATACAATGTCAAATAATTCAGGCACCATAAATTTAGCTATTGACAGACAATCAGATAAAGGTAACACTCATCAATGCCTAAATAATTAGTGGTTCTATTACAAGAATGGGGCTTGGTAGTCAGGCTGAAACTATTTTAAAACCAAAATCAAGATATCTCAGCATGATTCCCTTCAAACTATGATGATAGGTCTGCGTAATACTTCACTAAACATAAAGGCACTTATTTGATAAATCTAAACTAATCTGATTTTTCTGATGGTTATCTGCAATTGGAAAAGCTAGAGCCACCCTGTTAATTTATTTCCAAGTCAATCTATAAATAGTGAGAAGATGACTGTTCCCCAACCAAAGTCAGACATCTAGCCACACTCACCAAAAATTGGCAAAAAGGAGCCAGGCACGGTGGCTTATGTCTATAATCCTAGCACTCTGGGAGGTCAAGGCAGGAAGATCCTTTGAGCTCTAGTCCAGCTTGATAAAAAGTGAGATGCCATCTCTACCAAAAATAGGAAAACTAGCTGGGCATTGTGGTGGGCACCTGTACTCCCAGCTACTTGGGGAGGCTGAGGCAAGAGGATTACTTGATCTTAAGAGTTTGAGGATGTTGTGAGCTGGGCTGATACCATGGCACTCTAACTTGGGGCAACAGAATGAGACTGTCCCCCCCCCAAAAAAAAAATGGCAAAAAGATTATACTGTATTGAAATTTAGAGAGGAACATAAAGGGAGTATTCCTTGAAATAAAAAGCATTTTGGAGAGAACATTTATTGGTCACCTTCTTTATATACCTTCTAGCCTTCTCTCTTTTTTAACAAGGCCTCAAACTTCTCTGTCATGAAATTTGGCTAGAATTGAATTGTCCAAGAATATAAGGGTATGCCCCAAAGGGTTGATGTCAACCAGTGTATCTTTTCGTCAGCCAGAGTGGCTGGCTTTTTAAAAGAATTCTGGAAAAGAAATATTCTCTCTTTTCTGTGGAAGTTACCAAAAGAATACTTTCTCTTCTCAACTGAAACAAAAAATGTAGGCCCTGTTCCTGCTACCAGCCTTTTATGACCATGAAGGATGCCAATCTTTAAATGAAACTGATAAGGAAGACAATATGGAGAAAGAAAAGGAAACTGGGATGCTTGTGATATCGTTGAGCCACTGGATCAATCTATACCTAAAGCCTACCCTGAACTTTTCAGTTAAGTAAGCTGACAAATTCCCATATTGTTTAAGCTAGAAAACCAATTGGGTTTTCTGTACTTGAAATCAAATGAATCTAGTTAATTATTGAAGCTGAAACAATATTAAAGATAAGCATCTTTAAAAAGAAAAACAGATTTAGATAACTATTCAGATATCCTAAAGATTCACAGCTTATTCAGTATAGAGTATCTCAATAAGCAACTATAGCTTGATGTTGAATCTATTACAATGAAAAAATTTTAACACTAACATGTAGAAAAATTATTACTAGCAGAGGGCAGATTTTATTAAAACACTTTACCGTGAAAAAAGAGCTAAGGCTAATATCTCAGCTCATTCTCATGCATAGACTATGAAGACACAACAAAAGGACACATATATAATTTCTTCCATCATTTCCATAGTAATTTTCAAACTCTCCATCATGAATTGTTTAATCTAAGAAGACTGTTTGCTTGTTTTTTCGTTTGCTTGTTTGAAAAAGACAGATGGGAATTCACAAAAATATTCTTTGGACATCCAAAATAGGAAAAATAATTTTTTCACATTTTCCTATTCCTATTGAATTTTTTTCACCTTTTCCTGTTCCTTTTCCACCACTGGTTCTCTCTCAACATTCCTAATGCTGGATGTATTTTCATTGTTACAAAGGGGTCGTGACCCACAGGTTGAGAACTGCTGCTTTTCTGCCTAAACAGTAGCCCAGAGAGATTTTCATAGTGTATTGTACTCTTCTCAGTTTGTCTGGCCAGTGTCTTCTATGCATCCCCTTTCCTCCATCCATGTGGTTATAACACTGGGCTCCTGGCAGTCATGATTAGGTAGCAGGCCCCTGGTTACTGGCTTCTGTTTATTAGACCAGGGATGGATACCTATTCCATTAAGCCAATCAATCTCTTTTCCACAAATATAGATTTAGAACCAAGAAAGTGTCAAAGTGGCTCCTAAGACTAGACGAGAGACTTATAAAATAAAAACCACAGGATTGAGTGGTCATTCTTAGTCATGTAGATGGAAAAGTTAACAAAACAACTCTTCAGTGATGTAAGAAGAATTCAAAGAGCAGTTACTGAGAACCTACTAAGTAGCAAGCACTGGGGTAAATCCTTTACATGTGTTAACTGCTTGATGCTCAGAACACAGTTATTATACACATTTTAGTGATTACTTAACCACGCGGTTAAGTAAATTTTCCAAGGTCAGAGGAGGTGTGTCAGAGCCAAGATTCAAATCCAGACCATCTGACATCAGCCCATTTGCTCTAAATCACCAAGTCCTGTCCCTGATGCCATTGTGTGCCTGAGGTTCAGATGTATCTTTGTCTTTGAATCCTGTAAAACTACCCAGTACTCCTATAATAAAGTTTCCCTTTTAGCTTAGTATAAGTTGGTTTCTGTTTCCTGCGAGCAAAAATGTCTTAAGGAGCACATTACTGACAATCAGGGATCAACATTTATAGGTCCCAGGAATTCAATAAACTCTGAGTAAACGGATAAATGAACGCCACAAACCCCCTCTACAGCGGGCTACTGGGCATTTTAATTCATGACAACTTCAAGCTTAGAGTCACTAAGCAATGCATCTTATTTGTGCCCTCTACACAGCAGATGCTCCGTTCTTGGACATTTTTATAGTAGGTGGATAATTTCCTGGAACTGGAACATGTTCTTGAGAGAAAGCACAGACAATGCCCTCCCCTGCAGTCTTGGCATTTTGAAGGACAGATGTAGGACTCAGTCAGTAATTAGAATCCAGGGGAAAATTGCATTGAGATTGAATTTTTGAAAAACAAAGCCATACTACTTATGGCAAGATTAACTCGAGGCTGAGAATCAGACTTTGGAGTCCAGTAAATCTGAATTTGAACTCCAGCCAGTTCTACCTCTAACAGTTATTGAGCAAGTTTCTTAATGTTTCTCTTTCTAGTTTTATGAATTTTTCTAAAATGTTATAAATTTTTAAAATACTACCTTGGGAATTGAATAAAAGACCCCCAATAAAGTACAAAGAAACAAATAACAATTAAATGTAATATACCCCACAGAAATAATTATGATTTCATCATGGAGGCCATCTTTGCCTTCCTTTTCATTATTTGCTTAATAAGATAGTTGGTTTGTATGAAAAAAAAATCACACAATGGTGCTCACAAAAATGACATATATTCATTATAAAGAATCCAAACAATGCAGAAAAGTAAAAGGAAAACTCATTTTAATCGCCCAAATTCCACCACCTAGAAATCACTATTACTTATATTATATGAACTTTATTATGGAAATGTATCTATATGCACAGATAGCTGGCTACACAGATAAATAAATTGTTCAATAAGTACACGTAGGTTAGATTGATGGTTAGAAATAAAGTCTACTTTAGATAGCTTTTACATAAGATTTTAATTTAATTTTAATTTTAAAAAATGAAGAGAAGAGACTGAAGTGTTCACCTTTTAGCTTTCTTTGCTTAAGTTCCAACCGACGCTCCTGCAAATATTTCCATACTCTCGCTTTGTCTGTGTCACCTAAAATTCAGAAGGGAGACCTTTAGATCTTCCAATATTCTATTGTTGTTGTTGTGACTGTGACAAAATACACATAACAGAAAATTCACCATTTTAACCATTTTAAAGTGTACAAATGAGTGGGATTTAGGACATCCACAATGTTGTGCAACCAATACCTATATCTAAAACCAGAACATTTCATCACCTTCAAGGGAAATTCTACACCTGTTAAGGATACAGTCTCTCCTCCTCTTGCCTCCACTCCCTGACAACCACTAATCTGCTTTCTGGCTCCATGGATTTTCCTACTATGGGCATTTCATGTAAATAGAAGCATACTACATATAAAAAGTGATGTTTTGGCCTAGTTTCTGTTGCTTAGCATGTTTTCAAAGTTCATCCGTGTTGTACCGTGTATCAGTACTTTATCCCTTTTATGGTAAACTAATATTTCACTACGTGAATATATCACATTTTGTTTCTCCATCCATCAGTTGATGAACATTTGGGTTGTTTCCATTTTTTGGCTACTGTAAGTTATGACGCTATAAATGTTCATGAGCAAATTTTTGTTGGAAAATCTATTTTCACTTCTCTTAGGTACAGGCATACAGCAGAAATATTGTGGGTTCAATTCCAGACCACTGCAATGAAGTGAATATTGCAATAGAGTCACAGGAATTTTTTGGTTTCCTGGTACATCTAAAAGTGATAGTTACACTATACCACAGTCTATTGAGTGTGCAAAAGCATAATGTCTAAAACAACAGTGTACATACCTTAATCCAAGAACACTTTCTTGCAAAAAAAAAAAAAAAAATACTAACAATTATTTGAACCTTCAGCAAGACAGACTCTTTTGCTGGTGTAGGGTCTTCCTTGATGCTAGTGGCTGCTCAGTGGGGTGGTAGTTGCTGAAAGCTAGGGTGGCTGTGGCAATTTCATAAAATTAGGCAACAAGGAAGTCTGATGCACCAAAGGATTCTTCTTTTCACAAAAGATTTCTCCATAGGATGTGATGCTGCTTAGTAGCATTTTACCAACAGTAGGACTTCTACAAATGTTGTCAGTCCTCTCCAGTCCTACTGCAGCTTTTATCAACTAAATTTATGCAATCTCCCAAGTCCTTTTTGTCATTTCACAAATGTTTAGCACATCTTCCTCGGGAGGAGAAGCCATCTCAAGATATCACTTTCTTTGTTCACCCATAAACAGTAGTAATTCCTCACGTGTTCAAGTTTTATCATGAGATGGCAGCAAGTCAGTTGCATTTTCAGGATCCATTTCTGACTTTTGTTCTCTTGCCAATTCCATCACATCTGCAGTTCCTCCTCCACTTAAGTCTTGAGCCCCTCCTAGTGATCCATGAGGATTAGAATCAACTTATTCTAAACTCCTGTTTATGTAACGATTTTTTCTTCCTCCCATGAATTATGAATGTTCTTAATGGCATCTAGAATGCCCAGATCCATCAATGGCAGTGATAGTCTAACTAAATGTCTTTCTTTTTCTTTTTCTTTTTTTTGAGATAGAGTCTCACTTTGTCACCCTTGGCGGAGTGCTATGGCATCATAGCTCACAGCAACCTCAAACTCTTGGGCTCAAGGGATTCTCTTGCCTTAGCCTCCTGAGTACCTGGGACTACCGGCGCCCCCAGCTATTTTTAAAGACAGAGTCTCGCTCTTGCTCAGGCTGATCTCCAACCTGTGAGCTCAGGCAATCCACCCAACTCAGCCTCTCAGAGTGCTAGGATTATAGGTATGAGCCACTGCACCCAGCCACTAAATGTATTTCTTAAATAATAAAACTCACAAGTCAAAATTACTCCTTTCTTTCTTTTTCTTTTTTTTTTTTTTTTTTTCGAGACTGGGTCTTAATCTGTTGACCCAGGCTAGAGTGCCATCAATCTCAAACTCCTGGCTTCAAGTGATCCTCCTGCCTCAGCCTCCTGCATAGTTAAGAGTACAGAATCCTACCACAATACCTGATTAATTTTTTTTTTTTTTTTTTTTTTTTTTTTTTTTTTGATTTTTTTGGTGGGTTGGGTTTTAACCCACCAACTCCAGCATATGGGGCCAGCACCCTACTGCTTTGAGCCACAGGGACCGCCCCTGGCTAACTTTTCTATTTTTAGTAGAGACAGGGTCTCACTCTTACTCAGACTGGTCTCAAACTCCTGAGCTCAAGGGATCCTTCTACTTTGTCCTCCCAGAGTGTTAGGATTACAGGTGTGAATCACTGAGCCCAGCCCAAAATTACTTATTATTGATATATGGGCTTCAGAATGGGTGTTGTGTTAGCAGGAATGAAAACAACATTCATCTCCTTGTCCATCTCCAATGAACTCTTGGGTGACCTGGTGCATTGCCAACAAACAGAAATATTTTGAAAGGCATCTTTTTTTCTGAGAAGTAGGTCTCAACGGTGGGCTTAAAATATTCAGTAAACCATCCTAGCACTCTGGGAGGCTGAGGCAAGAGAATTGCTTGAGCCTAAGAGTTTGAGGTTGCTATAAGCTACAAATGCCATGGCATTCTACCAAGGGTGACAAAGTGAGACTCTGTCTCAAAAAAAAAAAAAAAAAAAAAAAAACCTAAAAACTAAAATAAACAAATAAATAACCCACTTGGTAAACATACAGGCTTTTAATAATTTCACCAAATTTCATGGAATACTACTCGGTGCCAAGTACTATGTTTAGCCTGGAGTACTTTGGGATCTGTTAGAAGAGGATTCATTCCTTAGATGTAATTATTAGACATGCTTTACATTTTAGGAAAACCATTGAACTTGCTGTAGACATAGCTCTAGCCATCTTGATGGCCCTGGTAATTAGCTACTAGAATAAGGTTAAAGAGAAACTTTTTTAAATTAAAAACTCTATCAGTACTTCATCAATATTATCATTTGTTTAATTCCCATCACTTTTTAATATGAAATTTAATTTCATTTAAGCCTAAAGATTGCATTTAAAAAAGAAAAAAAATTAAGCCCATGGAACAATTCAAGCATATTATCACAATAAGATCATACTGTGCATTCTTACACCCCTAACATGGTAGTCAGAATAATGGTTCCCAAAGATGTCCACATCCTATCTCCAGAACCTGTGTTATGTTACCGTAGATGGTAAAAGGACTTGCACATGTGATTAAGGATCCTGAGACAGGATATGACCCTCATTTACTCAGGTAGACCCAATGTAATTACAAGTGTCTTCATTAAGAGAGAGGCAAGCAGGGAGAGAAAGAGAGAGAGATGTGATGAAAGAAACAGAGGTTGAGACTCAGTGCCTGTAACTCAGTGGTTAGGGCACCAGCCACATGCACCAGGGTTTGAACCCAGCCTGGGACTGCTAAACAAAAAAAAAAAAGGAAAATAGCTGGGCTTTGTGGAAGGCACCTATAGTCCCTGCTATCTGGGAAGAGAATCATTTGAGCCCAAGAATTTGAGGTTGCTGTGAGCTGTGATGCCATAGCACTCTACCAAGGGCGACTTAGTGAGACAAAGAAAGAGAGAGAGGGAGGAAGGAAGGGAGGGAGGGAGGGAGGGAGGAAGGAAGGAAGAAAAAGGAAGGAAGGAAGGAAGGAAGGAAGGTTGGTTGAAGTGAGGTTGGCCATAAGCAAAAGACTGTGGGCCCTCTAGAACACAAATCCATCTCCAGAACTATGAGATAATATGTTACTGTTGTTTTAAGCCACTACATTTGTGTGATAATTTGTTACAGCAGCAATGAGAAACTTGGAGCTAGACCTTTCTGAATCACCCAATTGTCAGATGGAAAATCGCCTCCGAATATAAGACAAGACATCATTACAAGAGTGGGGAAGGGAGCATTTTTCTTACTCGTCTTTTTTTCAAACTCGAGAAAGCTAATCATGACCCTTTTGAGAAAGTAAAGGGAAGAGGGGTTTAGAACGGTTAAAGTGCAATTTGATCTTTCTAAAGAGGTCACAAGAAAAGACCCACATAAAATCTATATACCCCTACCAAATGATCCGCATTTAAACAAGTAACAATCGAATAGAAAAGTGCAATTCAGAGCCCTTCTAATCTTGATTCAAATGTTTGAGAAAAGTATAAAGGGGAAAACTTACTCTTAAGAGATCACTTCTTAACAATCTTTTTTTTTTTTTTTAACCCATCACCTGCAGTATATGGGGCCAGCGCCCTACTCCTTTGAGCCACAGGCACCACCCCTTAACAATCATTTTGAAGCTTCTCACATTATTTGTCTGAAATGTAGCAGCAGTCCCCCCAAAATTTCCTTTTCTCTTTCTTTCCCCTCAAAACTGTCCTCAACCCCCAGCTCCATGACCTCCCTAGTCTCACTTCCGGCCTCCCCCACCCCCATGAAGGCCTCAACTCTTCACATCTGTGATTCTCAGGTGTGGGCCAGACCCTGTGGAACACAGCCCTGCCCTCGTACAGAGAACTGCATGCACACAAGGTCAAGGTGTGGTGAGGGAAGATCAACTGATGTTCTCTGTCTCTTGATTTTCTTTCCCTGACTAATGAGGAAACAGAATCCTCCTTTAGAAACGTGATGAGTGAAAACATTTGCAATTTCTTATAATGTGACATTTTCTTTTATACCATAAAATAAGAATTAAATACAATAACATACAAGAAGTGCCCAGTGTGGTTGCTCAAACCATGGGTCCTATAGATGCTCAAAAAACATTGGTTCTCATCGCTTTTCCTAGAAGGGAATGAAGAAACCAATTTAGTCTTAACTCAGTGTTCCAAAGGTAATGGCATCTTTCCCTATTGTGGCCTCCCACCCTCTAGCTACTTCAAATTTGGGGGTCTTTAAATTATAAAAACTGTTCACCTGCTGTAAGGGAGTAGTACATTCCCTAGGAAAATTAGATTTTTGAAATAAGAACATTAGAAAAGCAGCAGAGAAGAGGATTATTGAAACCCAGCATTCAACTGCTGAATACTAAAGTCATCATTAGTATATTTCAATACTCGAAACGAACAATGTTTACCATATACCATCCATGATGTGTAGGGAAGGAAATAGCTTCTACCTGTTTTTAAATAATGCCTCATGTTTATTGTAATAATTGTGAAACCCTTTGCATTTCTGTTAAACATACATTATAGAACTCCAATTTCTTTGCACAGGTTTTTTAAAATTATCATACAATATACACAAAATAAAATTTACCATGTTAACTGTTTTTAAGGGTACGGCTACATGGCATTCAGTCCATTGACATTATCATGCAACCATCATCACCATCTGTCTCCAGAACCCTTTTCATCTTGCATATATAAAACTCTGCACCCATTAATCAATAACTCACCTGGGCAGCGCCTGTGGCTCAAAGGAGTAGGGCTCTGGCCCCATATACCGGAGGTGGCGGGTTCAAACCCAGCCCCAGACAAAAACTGCAAAAAAAAAAAAAAAAATTGTTAAAGCAATGACTTCCCTCTCTCCCTTTTCCCCGAGCCCTGGTAACCACCATTCTACTTTCTCTCTATATTAATTTGACTACTCTAGGTGCCTCGTAGAAGTGAAAGCATAAAGCATATTTGCTTTTGTGACTGGCATATTTCACTTAGCATGTCTTCACCATTCACATTTTTGCAGCACACATCAGCATTTCTTTCTTTTCTGACACTATATGGCTATAGCACATCTTGTTTATCCCTTCATCAATTGATGGACCCTAGGGTTGCCTCCACCTTTTGGCAATTGTGAATAATGCTATTATCATGGGTATAGCATCCATTTTTCTTTTTTCAGACAGAGTTTCAGTTTGTTGCCTACAGTAGAGTGCTGTAGTGTCACAGCTCACAGCAACCTCCAGCTCTTGAGCGTAGGTGATTTTCTTGCCTCAGCCTCCTGAGTAGCTGGAACTACAGGTGCCCACCACAATGCCCAACTATTTTTTTGTTGCAGTTTGGCTGGGGCCGGGTTTGAACCTACCACCCTCAGTCAATGGGGCCAGAGCCCTACTCACTGAGCCACAGGCCCTGCCCTGTTTTTTTTTTTAGAGACAGAGTCTCACTTTGTCACCTTGTTAGAGTGCGGTAGTGTCACAGCTCACAGCAACCTCCAGCTCTTGGGCTTAGGCAATTATCTTGCCTCAGCTTCCCAAGTAGCTGGGGCTACAGGCACCCTCCACAATGCCTGGATATGTTTCGTTGCAGTTTGGCCAGGGCAGGGTTTGAACCCACTACCCTTAGTACATGGGGCTGGCACCCTACTCATTGAGCCATAGGCACTGCCCAGCATACATGTTTTTTAAGTGCTCAAATTATAGTGTCTGAAGGACTTATGCATGTTTACTTTCATTTTTAATATGGTTAACGTGGAACTCAAATTTTACTGTATTGGCCTGTAAAAAATATACAAATTCAGATTTCTCTCTTTTTTTTTTTTTTTTTGTTTTGAGACAGAGTCTCACTATGTCACCCAAGTAGAGTGCTGTGACATCACAGTTCACAGCAACCTCAAACTCTTAGGCTTAAGCGATTCTGTTGCCTCAGCCTCCCAAGTAGCTGCCTACCACAACACCCAGCTATTTTTTGGTTGTAATTGCCATTGTTGTTTAGCAGGCCTGGGCTGGGTTCAAACTCACCAGCCCCAAAGTATATGGCTGACACCCTATCCACTGAGCTACAGGTGCCAAGCCCAAATTCAGATTTCTAAAACAAAATTACACAAAACAACAAAGCACATTATCATAAGGGTTAACAGCATGGTACTCTATAGTCAGCCTACCCATGGAGGCAAGTAACTTGGTCACCCAATACTAGTTTTTCTCATTTGTTCAGTACTGTACACTTTGCATGTATTAATTCATGAAATGCTCAAGAGGTATCCTATCCTGCTTAGCCTAGTGATTGAGGGTATATTCTTGAGCCCCTTGTCTAGCTCTTCTTCTCACGAGCTTTGGTATCATAGTCAAGTTCATTAACTCTGTATTAATGTCTTTCAGTGTAAAATAGAGATAATAGTATCTACTTCGGAGTGGTGTTATAGGATTGTGTGAAATGATGTATGTGAACTCTTACATCAGGACATTGCATGTAATTGGCATTCATGAATTTTACCCATTAATGTTTGCATCTACTTTTCATTCAGTAGAATTGTGATACATTTCTTCCCCATCCCTAATGGTCATATCTGAAGAGTAAGCTCAGAATATGCAAACTAATGTTAATATTAGCTTAAGCCAAACAAGATTCAGTAAGTCACCTTTGCATTCTAAATTATATGAAAATAGTATAAAGGTGCCATAAAAATCACATTCCAAGTTTAGATAAAATGATTTGATGTTATCCTTTAAACTCTTCTCTTCCCTGCTATGGATAATGACTGAATTGAAATTTCAGAGACTTGCATTTGAGATCAAGTTCTTTATCAACCTTACAGGGCAACCTTCCTAAAGTCACTTTACTACACCAAGGCTCATTTTTCTCTTGAACAGAGTACAGGCACAGGACTCAAAAATCATAAGATTCTTCCTGACTTTAATAAGCTGTGATTTTGAAAGTTGATATTTGTATCAGACATCCATAATTAAAACTCTATCCTCATTTGGGGGGAAGCTCCTTGCCTGTGGTCCAACCTAACAACTAGACCTTATGAAATAATCCTGCTTTGACCTCAAAACAGGATTATGCTCTAACTCCTTCAAACCTGTTCAACAGATAGAAAACATATGCCCAGTATAATGTGCAAGGCAAAAGCTTTATATATGGATTGGATTCTCTTGAGTAAGCTATTTTTTGAAAAAGAGTATCTAGGCCAGTGTAGTCACTCATGCCTGTAATCCTAGCATCCCTGGAGGCTGAGGAATGTGGAGTTTGAAACCCCATTTCTACTAAAAATAGAAAAAGTAGCTGAACATTGTGGCAGGTGCCTGTAGTCCCAGCTACTTGGGAGGCTGAGGCAGAAGGATCACTTGAGCCCAAGAGTTTGAGGTTGCTGTGAGCTACAATGACACCATGTCACACAAACCTGGGCGACAGAAACTCTATCTCAAAAAATAAATAAATAAATAAAAAGAGAAAGAGAAAGAAAAACAGTACCCTCTTTCTCAAGCAAGTAATCTCTAGATGGCTTCTGTATGGAGGTAAGTCTTGCTCACACCTACACACTGCTTCCCGTCTTTCCACCTTCATGATTGAAGCAGCTGGCACATTGAAGTTTTGCAGGCCATATGCCCACAGCCTATATGACTTTCTGATTTCTAGCCCTTGCATGTACTATTTCATCCACATGGTATATCTCTCCTTCCTGATGGCTCAGTTGTAATACCAGGTTCCCCCAGGAAATCTTCTATAATCTAGCCAATTGGAAGCTTGTGTTTACATCTGCGCTTTCCATAGCATTAATTCATACTTTCTGATTGATCTTTATCGTATATTTCTTAGCCTTATTTGCAAGTGTATGTCTAGAAACCTTATCATTTTCTTCTTTGAAATCCTCAGAGCACTTACAGTGGCGTGTTACACATGCTCCACAAACATCCACTAGTTTGGATGCTACCTGTGGACAACGGCATCTACCTGCAGATGACACCTGCGATGCTGAATCTGATAATTCAGTGCATATGCCTTTTTTGTGTCACTCACACCTACCAATAGACACTGTTGGACAGATTTATCTAAACAGAATTATTTGTTGTGCACCACCCTGACACTGTCTAAATCTTCTTAATCAGAAAACGTGACTTTGAGAAACCCAGAAAACCATAGGAGCATCTTGTTTTTTCTGAATGGAAAAAGTTTCTTCTTTGACTTGATTTGGTGCTGTCCTTAATTACCAAATGGAAGGAAAAACAGGCTTTGAGTGAAATGGCTTTAAAACTGTGCTGTAGGGCAGCGCCCATAGCTCAGTGGGTAGGGCATCAGCCACATACACCAAGTCTGGCAGGTTCGAACACAGCCTGGGCCAGCTAAACAACAATGACAACTGCAGCAAAAAAAAAAAAAAAAAATTTTGAATCTGGCCCAGGCCTGCAAAACAGCAATGGCAATTATAACCAAAAAATAGCTGGGTGTTGTAGCAGGCGCCTGTAGTCCCAGCTACTTTGAAGGCTGAGGCAAGAGAATCGCTTAAGCCCAAGAGGTTGAGGTTGCTGTGAGCTGTGACACCATAGCACTCTACCCAGGGTGACAGCTTGAGGCTTTGTCTCAAAAAAACAAAAAACAAAAAAAAGCTGTGCTGTAAGTTTCCAGGAGATAAATAATCAAAAAATAGATGATTTCAAAAGCCATTATAGATAATCTCAGTGGAAACTAAACTGGACCAACCATTATTACAAATAAATAATTTTGGATAGGAGTAATGCTTGGAAATACACAAACATGGGGCAACACCAGTTTGCAACTTATGTTAAGAAAATGTAGATGGCCTTCTGGAATTATAAAAGATATTTATAAAGGCCCACAGGGGTGTGGCATGATATAAACTGCATGGGCTAATGTTGCCCAGAACTAAGGAATGCATCTTAAATGTTGAAAGGGGGTCCTCTGTTTCACTTTGGAGAACTGAGTGTTGCATAATGTTAAAAGTAGAGACACCACATGTGATTGAAGACCTGAATCATTAGTCAATATACACAAAGATGTTAATTGGCCAGCAATATTTGCTGCAAATGATTAAATCCCAGATTGGCTGAAATTAGACTTCAAGTAATTCCTTGATATAAGGTTATTCAAACGCATTGAATACCTCAAGGGAAGTTCCTCATGTGTTACATGGAAACCAAAATCCCAAGGTTCTGGAACTTGCTCTTGGAGCTTAGCTACATTTCTGATGTTATCATGAGAGAGTCCTACTCACCTGCTCAGGGCTTGATATGTTCAGTCTTTCTTTTTTGCTAAAATTAAAATTATATACATAAAAAGGGTAGTTATTTTTTAACCAATTCAATATGTTTTACTGAAAACATTAGTATTTATGTTAAGGGACACGGAGATGACTAACACATGGACCCTTTCCTCAAGGAGCACACCCTAAAACACAGTGTAATAATGTAATAATGAAAACAGCATAGAGGCTCTCTTACCCAATATACCATAAGGCCACCAACCCATTTTTTGACTGCTACAGCAATTCTAGTTTGTTTGCATCTACATTTAATTTTAAAATCTGTTTTACCAATTTCTAATAAAAAGATGAGTGAAATTTAAATTAAAATTGCATTGAATATGTAGCTCAACTTGGTATGAAGTGATAACAATATTTAATACCCCGTGAACACAGTATACATCTCCATGTTCTATATCATATAATTTAAAATATTTTCTAATTTCCCCTGTGATTCCTTTTTTGACCCATGAATTATTTGAAATATTTTGTTTAATTTCTAAATATTCAAGGTTATATTGAACGTTATATTGTTATTAATTTTTAATTTCTCTACAGTTGAAAAACACACTTTATAGATGTAATTCCTTTAAATCTATTGAGACTTGTTTTACAGCCTAGCTTAAGATCTATTCTTATCAACGTATCATAACCCCTTGAAAAGAAGATATATTCGGTAGTTACTGATGTAATAGTTTATGAACAGCAATCAAATAAAGGTGGTTGATAGCGTTATTCACATTGTCCAAATCTTTACTGATTTTTTTGTCTAGTTTTTCTATTAGTTGTTGTAATGGAGTATGAACATTCAGTACTATTGTTGTGGAATTGCTTTTTTCCCTGTTAGTCTGTAGATTCTTCTTCATGTATTTTGAGGCTTAGAAGTAGGAAACGAGTCTTTTACATGTGGATATCCAGTTCTCCCAGCACCATTTATTGAATAGGGATTCTTTCCCCTAGTGTATGTTCTTGTTTGGTTTATCAAAGATTATGTGGCTATAAGATGTTAGCTTCATTCCATGGTTTTCTATTTGGTTCCAGATGTCTATGCCTCTATTTTTGTGCCAATACCATGCTGTTTTGATCACTATGGCCTTGTAGTGAAAGACTGAAACTGGACCCACACCTTTCTCCACTCACTAAAATTGATTCAAGATGGATAAAAGATCTAAATCTAAGGCATTACATAATAAAAATCCTTAAAAACACATGACGTTCTCAGACTGGGGAAAGATTTATGAAGAAGACTTCAGTGGCAAATGCAACAACAACAAAAATAAATGAATGGGACTTAATTAAATTGAATAGCTTCTGTACAGCTAAGGAGACAACAACCAAAGCAAACAGACAACCATCAGAATGGGAAAAGATATTTGCATATTATGAATCAGACAAAAGCTTGATAACTAGGATCTACAGAGAACTCAAATTAATCAACATAAAAAAGCCAACAATCCCTTATATCAATGGGATATAAAAGCGAATAGAATCTTCTCTAAAGAAGACAGACAAATGGTTAGCAAACATAGGGAAAAATGCTCATTATCCCTAATCATCAGAGAAATGCAAATCAAAACCACCCCAAGATACCACCTAACCTCAGTGAGAATGGCCCACATCAAAAAATCCCAAAGCTGCAGATGCATGGAGTGTAGAGAAGGAAACACTTGGACACTGCTTGTGGGACTACAAACCAATACAATCTTTTTGAAAGGAAGTATGGAGAATCCTCAAAGAACTCAAACCAGACCTCCCATTTCATCCTGTAATCTCACTATTGGGCATCTACCCAGAAGAAAAAAAAATCATTTTATTATAAGAACATTTGCACTAGACTGTTTATTGCAGCTCAATTTACAGTCGCCAAACTATGGAAACAACCTAAATGCCCACCAATCCAGGAATGGATTAATAAGCTGTGGTTTATGTATACCATGGAATACTACTCAGCCACTAAAAAAGATGGAAGGTTTATGTCTTTTGTATTAACCTGGTTGGATGTGGAACACGTTCTTCTTAGTAAAGCATCACAAGAATGGAGAAGCAAGAATCTTATGTACTCAATTCTGATATGAGGACAATTGATGACCTAGTACATGGTGGGGGAGGGGATGGGGGACTGGTGAAAGGGAATGAGGAAGGGGGTTGAGGGGTCACAGTATGTGACATACCTCTTGGAGGCAGGACATAATTATAAGAGGGACTTTACCTAACAAATGCAATCACTGTAACCTGGTTCTCTGTACCCTCAAAGTATCTTCAACAATAAAAAATATAATAATAACATAAAATAAAAAAGAAGTAGAAAACAACAGGATATAGTTAAATTTCAGTAAGGCAGGGCATAGTGTAATGTTGGAGCTATTCATTTTTACTTTTCGTAAATAATAATTGCGTGGATAGTAATAGCAATATTACACTGCTATTCCTGGTTCATGCTGTAAAACTTCATTACAACAAAAACAGTGTTAACAAGAGAAACTGCAGGCACTTCCAAAATAAGATATTGTTAGATGGAGTTTAAATGAGACCCTTTATAGAAAATTGCTCAAAATGCATAAGCATAAGTGGGAGGTATCCTAATCATCATCACTTCAAACTAAGAGCATCCTTTCTACCCAGTTGTGTTATATCAAGGGTATAGTATAGAGGGGGTTTGGTGGCTCATGCTTATAATCCTAGAACTCTGGGAGTACAAAATGGATAGATTGCTTGAGCTCAGGAGTTTGAGACTAGCTTGAGCAAGCCAGATCCCATCTCTACTAAAAATAGAAAAACTAGCCAGGCATCATAGCAGATGCCTGTAGTCTAGCTACTTGGGAGGCTAAGGCAAGAGGATTGCTTGAGCCTGAGAGTTTGACATTGCTGTGAGCTATGATGCTGCCACAGCACTCTACCCAGGGTGACAGAGTAAGATTCTGTCTCCAAAAAAAGGCAAGACTTTAGTATTAATAAAGTTAGAGCTGTTTTTAAAAACTTCTTAAAGTCATTATAGTAAAGAGGAACTCTGTTCCACACACACAAAAAAGAAGGGACTGGGAAATAAAATACTCTCAAAATTGTAGAAGACACCAGTACATTATATGGAATATAAGATAATGCCGAAAAAAAATTGTTTGAGACAGAATCTCACTCTGACGCCTTGGGTAGCGTGCCATGGCATCATAGCTCACAGCAATCTCAAACTCCTAAAGCAAGAGAATCCTCTTGCCTTAGCCTCCTGAGTAGCTAGGATTACAGTCTCCCACCACAATGCCCAATTAGTTTTTCTATTTTTGGTAGATGATGTCTTGCTCTTGCTCAAACTGGTGTCAAACTCCTGAGCACAAGAGAACCACCCTCCTCAGTCGCCCAGAGTGCAGGAATTACAAACGTGAGCCATGGCACCTGGCAGAAAATTTTTTTTTACATCTATACATAAACCAATGAAAAGTTGACCAGGATATATGATTAAGAACATTGTATAATAATATATAATGTGTTTTAAAAAGCACACAACTCTATAGGTGTACATGTGTTTATGTATATTTTTACAGGTTTCGATCAAGAATGAAGTTGTTAACTATGGACAGCTCTGGAGGGGACTTCAGAATGGAGAATTGGCTGGCAGGGAGGGTAGCGAGTATAGGATTGAGGGGGATCTTGGGAAGGGGTGTAGTGGAAATTTTCCCTTTTTACCATCTATAGATTTATATTATTTGTATTTGCTTTTATAACCAATGTGAATTGTTAAACAATAGCTTTTTTTTTAAGTTTGAGCATAAGACAACTAATAAAAAGTATAAAATATGCATCAAAAAATAGTTAAAGTTTCTGGTATGGGGAAGACCAGGACCTTGAAGAAATACAAAGAAAGACAAAGAAACTACACAGTGAATTTACCTCTATAATGCAAGGCTGGATAAGATTACTAGAGTCATTTTTTTCATCAATTCATGAAAATAATATGCTCTGAGATTAATGATAATTACCCATTGTAACTTGTTTGTTCTATTGGATTTTTAATCAAACTTAAAAAAAAAAAAAAGCAAGCAAACACAAAGCTAAAATGCTCTTGAGCATTGCAGCACAATAGCAGCCTTCTCCTGTGCTGTCCTTTATTAGATTAATTAAATTAAATTGGTTCGTAGGGAATCACAAATTCTACAGAAGCCTAAAGGAAGAGCCACGTCGGACTCCCCAGCCACTGCGACTTTGAATCAGGACTCAGTTTGGAGTGGTCAATGGGAGACAGAGGGATTTGCTTGCAGACAGTAGCATCTCCAAGCAAATCTATTTTGTCCCAAGAAGATATGTTGTTGGTCTGCTCAAGTGCGGTTACTCAGAAGGCAAAGCAATCCTGTCATAGAAAATGGTATTGCCATGTGTGGCAGACACCTAACAATCATTTTCCTACCCTCTTTCTTGCCAGCAGAGCCCTCCTCCTAGTCCCAAAAGCTGAAAACCTAGATACACAATTTATGATCCTCCTTGATTCAGTGTGTCGACATATGACCCTTTCCTGTCCAATGGGACTGAAGGGGAATATTTCGTGGGCTAGAGAGGGAAATAAATGGGAGGACTCGCTCTCTCGTACCCTTTCTGCTTTTGGACATGGATGCTTTCTGTCACTGCAGCTGCCGTCTTGTAACTGTGAAGAAATATGTATCACTGAGACACTGAAGGTGACAGAGCAGCAAGTAAGAAAGGATCTGGGCTTATCCGCCCGCTGAAAGTCCCACCCGGGAATCCCCTACTTCTGTACTTCTACCGGCTCTGCCCACAGACATGGAGGGTCTGTGAACCACTCAGGAGTTGAGCAGAAATCATGGGCAAAGAGAAGGGATCACATGTTGTGCACAACACTGGCATGGCTAAGAGGATAACTGCATTGCTACAGCCCTACTGCGGTGTGAACAATGAAAAGTTTTAAGTCACCCTTTGTGGTCTGGGAAGGTTCTGGAGTCTGGGCAGCTGAAAATAGAGGATCAAACCCCCCTGGGCAGTCCTGTTGCCACTCCCATGCACAGAGCTGCTTCCCAGAAGACATCTTCAAGGCCAATTAGCAGTGAGACAGAACCCGGCTGGTTGTTCAAAGCAGATGCCCAATCCATTGAATCTACTTCCCGTGCAGTCATTTTTCACGTAGAATCTCTCATGGTAGCATCAGGCCACATGTCCTCCGTGGTTTCTTCCAGAACTCTTTTTCAGAGACTTACTTCTCCAAGGTCCTCCAGCCTTCTGTACCTAACTATTACTCCAGCTCAGGGTTTAACTCCTAGGTAATAATAATAATATAATAATATAATACTGATACGTATTCTGCAGTCATTCTATGCCACATTATATTTTAAGCACTTTCATATACTGACCCACTATAATTATATAAAGAGGATGCTATCAGCTCCCTCATTTTACAAGTAAGGACACTAAGGCATTTAGCAACTTATCCAGCATCTCAGATCTAGTAGGTAGCAGAGCTGGGCACCAATTCCTAGCAGTTTGGCTCCAAAGTCTATGCGCCCAACTCCTACACAAAACGTCCTTTTAGAAATCAGTTTCCTTTAGAATAAAGGGAGAAACAAAAGAGAGGAATTAACTTAAAGAACAGATGTGTAGGGGGTTGTGGGAAGGGGAAAGCAGAAAGAGGAAAGGAGGGAGGGAGGTTAAGGGGGTCACAGTGTATGACACACCTTTTGGGGGCAGGACACAATTATAAGAGGAACTTTACCTAACAAATGCAATCAGTGTAACCTGGTTCTTTTGTACCCTCAATGAATCCCCAACAATAAAAGAGAAAGAAAAAGAAAATGTATTTACTTTGGTACCACATTTACTTAGTTAGTACCACTTTTTTTTTATTGAGATAGAGTCTCACTACATCGCCCTCAATAGAGTGCTATGGCATCACAGCTCACAGCAACCTCAAACTCTTGGGCTTAAGCAATTCTGTTGCCTCAGGCTCCCAAGTAGCTGGGACTATAGGTGCCTGCCACAATGCCCTGGCTATTTTTTATTGTACTTGTCATTGTTGTTTAGCTGGGCCACGCTGGGTTTGAACCTGCCCACTTCAGTGTATGTGGCGAGTGCTGTAACCACTGTACTACAGGCACTGAGCCAGTACCAGTCTTATGTAGACTTTCTAATGAAGTCTAGAACAACCTTACCCAGCAGGCATTTCAATATTAGGCTGAAATGCAATGAGCTCTCTATCTCAACTTCTAACTGAAATTAATCATCTTCACCTTTTCCTCGAATTTATTTTATTTTATTTTTTTAAGAGATAGAGTCTCACTTTATCGCCCTCAGTAGAGTGCCATGGTGTCACAGCTCACAGCAACCTCCAGCTCTTGGGCTTAGGTGATTCTCATGCCTCAGCCTCCCGAGTAGCTGGAACTACAGGTGCCCGCCACAATGCCCTGCTATTTTTTGTTGCAGTTTGGCCAGGGCTGGGTTTAAACCCTCCACCCTTGGTATATGGGGCCAATGCCCTACTCTGTGAGCCACAGGCACCACCTTTTCCTCAGATTTAAATACTTTTTATGGGCCTTTCTACTCCTCCTACTTATAAACTCCTTGTTTTCATCTGCTAATTTACCTTTTCATTATTTAACTCGGCCATATTATCCCAAGAGTATGCAGTGGTTCTTAGTAAACCTTGTACTATTTCAGAATAATAAAAAAAGGTCAGAATGGTATTTTTTTGAGAGGATCTAAAGGTAAAAATAAGATTTACTTTGCATGCACCATTAAGGTGATAAATCTCCAAGCTTCCATTAAGAACACAGCAGCATCAAATGTCATGGAAATTCCTTCTTTATGCCACTTATAAAATTTAAAGCAGAATGTAAGGTGTTTCTAAAAAAAAATGTCATAGAGTTGGTGAACATTGCTTCTGGAAACATAAAGAAAGAGCTATAGAAGCAGGGATGGTAATCAGTTGCCATGCACCAGTATCCAGTGTTGGTTTTTACAACATCTCTTCCCGTTGGGCCACTGACCGTTCTTGGCTGTTTGGCTGAATGTCTGGACTGACCAGTTTGTCCCTGTTTCCGTGAGATTTCCCCAGGTTAGCATCCCCTTTCAGTTCTAGGAAAACTGGGACAGCTGGTCACCCTAATTACCCTTTTTGGCAAAACTTAATACTACTAAATTAAAAACACCTCAAGTCCACATTTTGTAAATAATTGTGTGTCTTCAGGTTTGTAATACACTCCAGTTTTTTTTTTTAAGTATACTTAACTTAAAACACATTCAAGACCAAAATGGAAATTACATGAGTATTGTGTCAGAAAAGACTGGTAGCAGAAAGACTAATTTGCATTGGCATTTACAATAGAAAAATTTACATGTTACTTGTGAAATTAAAAATAAAGGTTTTTTTAGAAAGAGGCAGATATGGAAATCTGCCTAAAAGATGTTAATCTGAGAATAGTATAAAATCAAATGTCTTTTACAGCTGAGATTGGTTATTGTTTATAAATTTGAATTGTATCTGTTGGAATAGATTTATGAACTACAAGTTCAAAAGGAACAAAAAGTACACTCACGATGTAGCATCTTCTACCTCACGCCCCAGCCATTCACTTGTTCAATCAGTTATTACAGTATTTCTAGCATACAGTCTATGCAAATATAAACAAATTAGTAGATTTTTTAGAAAGTAAACTGATAATTTCCAAAGATGAGGCTGGAGAGGCACAAGGAGACCCAACCTGGTTCCTGGTTGAAGAGGCCTCCCCTGCAGGCTGGCTTCAGAGTTGAGTGGAAGGTGATAGTCAAGCTGGAAAGGCAAGAAGGAGCCGAGCAAAGGCCCAGCACGGAGGCAGCTTGGAGCATTCAGAGCAGCTCAGAGGGTCAGAGCTCACAGGACAAAAATGGTGGGGGCAGTGAGAGATTAATCTGGAGAGACAGGCACAGCCAGCAGATATGCTTTCTTTCAGTATGAAAGCACAATTTTTGTCTTAAAAACTATAAAAAAGGTCTTGAGAGGCAGATGCCAAGTCCAGTTTGGGCCAATCCCTCAATAATGTGTTAGGGGACATAGTTTAAACGAGGAGAGGAAATGTATCTACATTTAAGACAAAACTAGGTTTTCTACAAGACTGATGTCCATCTCTATTATGTGAACCACAAGCAAAGCATTGACAAAGGTGGATATTAGGGGAAATTGTTTTAGCAAGGCCCCTATTTCCACATCGACTGCGTGACACGCTTGGTATGTCTTTAACTCGTTGGGAAGAGCTGCTTTCTTAAACGCTCTCACCAGTCCTGCCACCTACAATCGTACCTTAGCAGATGTCATAGTCGTGGTCTTTTAGAAGGTTTTCTCTGTGGCTGCATGCAATGGGAGAAGCTGGAGAAACACTGTTCTCACTTGTGCGTTCTCTCTGCATGCCAAGGGACTTCTGGCAACTATGAACATGTTCCAGTTGCTGAGCCAATAAACAGGGACTCTCTTTCTAGAAAGAATGGCTTGCACCACTGCATAGTAATTTCTAAAAAATAAAAGAAAGAATTTCCAAACAGTGCAAGATAGGTGTTCCCTAAGCTAGGTGTATATCAGAATCATGTTTGAACTTAAAAAAAAAAAAAAAGATTCAGGACACCAACCTTGACTTACAGGGTCAGAACAGGGGAGGGGTGACAAGGAAGCATCTGTTTTCAAAAAGTGTAATATCTCTGGAGTGAGACCGTGATTAGTCAGATGTGGGAGCCTCCATCTGCTAATCCAGAATGGGGCAGGATCCTCAAACTACCTTTGGCAATCACATCAGAGTCATTTCAAGTGAGCCTGATTGCATTGAGGCTGTAGAAAGGTTTCTCAGGACAGGTTGAAGACTCTGCAACTCCCTTGCAATTTGTTAGTCTCTATAACAGGGGAAATGGCCAGTGGAGAAAAAAGTCCTTACAGAAACCTATTGGTGATGGGTCATTTAACTGTATCGGTGTACCTGAGTGCAGGAGATGTTTTCAGAAAAAAGAGTGAATAAATCAAATTTCTATAAGTGGAATTTTTAAAAGTATATAAGGAGACTTAAAGGGATCTGAGGAGGCATTTTTCTAACCAGTGTTTTATTTTAAATGTAATAAAGCCTCAGGGTTAAAAAAACAAAATCCACACAGGAGAGAAAGACGTGAGAGGTAAAAGTCACATCTCCGCCTTCCCACTCCTCTCAAATAACAAATTTTTTTTCCACATAATCCATTTTAACCCTTTCTTGTTTCCCAGTCATTCTCATTGCATATTCCATCATGATTTTATAAAATCTATTTACTGAGTAAAGTATCTCAAGAATAGAAGAAAAGGTATCCAATGTACTCAGTACTATTATGAAACCAATATATAATAACCTACACTTTCATATGAATGATAAAACACAATATATTCCAGAAAGAAGGAGGAAAAGGAGGGGGAGGGAGGAGTCCAGGAGGAGGGAGGGTATTTGGTGGGACCTCACCTAATGTGCACAGTGCAATAGTACATGTCAAAACTATTAAGAGTAGAGTGCAAATGTCTTACTACAACAAATAAGTAAGTGAGGCGGAGGTTATGTTAACCAGTTTGATGTAAGCATTCCATATTGTATATCAAATCACCACATTGAACCCCATAAATGCATTAATGTACACAGTTATGATTTAATTAAACAATCTATTTACTGTTTTTTTTAATCGATCAATACATGATGGCCGCCACTTCATGTTAAGAGACAGAGAGCCCTCTCTCATTCTTGAAATGGCAGAGTGAATATAACCATTCCTTACCTATGTAAATTTAGATGATATCTATCTATCTATCTATTTCTCTCTCTCTCTCTCTCTCTCTCTCTCTCTCTCTCTCTCTCTCATACACATAGGTACACACACACACATAAACACATCCCAGTGCTCCAATGAACATCCTGGTAAATATAAACTTGTAAATATAGTAGAACCTCTGTAAGTTGACCACCCAAGGGACAGTAATAAACTGGTCAATATATAGACATGGTCAATAAAGAACTATTCCTACTGTACTGATATGTACACATGGTGCATGTCCGGTCTATGAAAATTAGGTCAGCCTAAAATTAAATCATTGCAGGGAGGTGGCCAACTATGGAAGTTCTACTATATATCTTTATACATACATGCATATATATGCCCAAAAAAGTATACACATTTTAAGAAAAGAAAAAAATGTATTAAAATTTTAACACTCAATACATACCGATAACATTTGTTATCTTGTTTATTGTATCGTGTATCTCTTATAATTGCAGAAGTCAAATGTGATTTGAGTATTACAATTTTAACAGAGTTTTTTCCCTTCTTAAAATGTATATACTTTTTTGGCACCATCTGTATAAATATAACTACAGGATAATGTATAGTATACCTATAGGATAATTTCTCAGATGTAAAATTTGTGGGTAGAAGAGTCTGTGCGTGTCAAATTTGGTAGACATTTCTGAAGTATGTTCTACCCAAAAAAGGGTACCAACTTCCATTCCCCAAAACAGTGTATGAGAATCCCTGCATTCCCACTTCCTCACTTCCTCTCCATAGCATCAAGCTGTTTCATCTGGGTCAATCAACTGGGGAAAAAGACATCCTATTCTTACTTCAACTAGTATCTATTTTATGTGGCAGCTGGGTGTATTTTCCCAGCCCCTGGGATTCTGTTGGGAACTCTTTCACAAAGCAGACCATATTTTTCAAGGTGATCTTTCAGGTTCCATGATTTATCCCTTTCTAAGTTTGCATTGTCACAAGTCAGCCAAAACGAGTAATTTCCAAGGGATAAACATGCACAGGTCACTCTCACTTTGAAAAAGCCATCACTTGATCCAGCTCCAGTCCCATTTCTCTCGCTTGCTTTGCGGCCAAGAGGTTAATCCTTATCCTTGCCCACACCTTCCTCCTTTCCCTGAGTTCTGGCATCTGTCCCCAACACGCCAATGAGCATGTATTCTGGAAAGTCATCAAGGGTCTCCCTATTGCTAGGTCCTCGACCTCTGCTGTCATCATTTGTAGGGGGCATTGAAGGGTCCCTACCTGTCCCTAACCTTTCTGGGCCTCCTTACCTCAAAAGATATTAATAAGAATATCCTTTCTGCTTTGGGTTTCGTGACAGCTATAAATGAAAAAACAAAACAGACTTGGCACCCATAGCTCAATGAGTAGGGCACCAGCCACATATACCAAGGCTGGTGGGTTTGAGCCTGGCCCAAGCCTGGTAAACAACAATAACAACTACAACAAAACAATAGCTGGGCATTGTGGCAGGTGCTTGTATTCCCAGTTAATTGGGAGGCTGAGGCAATAGAATGGCTTAAGCCCAAGAGTTTGAGGTTGCTGTGAGCTGTGACGCCACAGCTCTCTATAGAGGGCGACATAGTGAGAATCTGTTTCAAAAAAAAAAAAAATTTAAAGAAAAAACAAAACTAAACTAAACATGAATATGCTCTGTAAACTATAAAATACTATGTAAATACAAATTGTTATTATTCTTCATCTGAACCCCTGCAATTCCCAGGACAGGGTTAAGGTTAGAGGACTGCCTCTTTTAATTTTCTGTCTCTCTCTGAAGAGATTTTTACTGAGTACCTACTATGTGCCAAGCAACATGTGGGGGGCTGTAGAAACAGCAGTAACTAGCTTTGGAAAACCTCCATTGAGTATTGACAGAGTGCCTGCACTGTGCCTACTAGCCCACAGGGATAATGATGTCTAATCCTCATGTCAATTCTCAGAGACAAGTGCTGTTTTACTTCTGTTTTAAAGATAAAAATCTGAAACTCAGAGAGGTTAAGTAATTTACCCAAAGTTACATAGCTAGTAAATGGGGAAGCTGGGATTTGAACCTTGGTCTTTATGACTATTGTATATAATATTCATTATACTAACACTCACCACTTCATATGCCTTTTGAGAGAATTAAGTGAAACAATGCAGATGCTTAATGAGAGTATACAGTGGTAGATGAGGTAAATAGGTAATTCTAAAAATAGATTCTTACTTAAGACTAACCCCAGGACCACAATGGCAACCTGGGTAACTCAGGTATGAGCAGGCTCTAGGCAGGATTGACAGGAGCTAGTTCACAGGCCTGGAGGGCACTTTGATTTTGCAGGTGGGCACTATAGCACATGGCATGATGATTAGTCTGTGCCACAACTAATCACCCTGTCCTCCTTCTGCCACAGGGGTCCATAATCACTCTTGTTTTATTCCCTCATTTTGTGGCCACTTGCTGGAGGGAACAATAAGGGATCAGGTTGCAGGGTCATGCTGCAGTCCTGAGCCTGAAGAAAGGTCGGAGCAGGCAGGGAGAGCAGTCTGCTTCCCCCTGGAGAGGAACTTAAGCCCTCCTGCATGTGACTAGCATTTTCTGCAAGAGGGCACCCAGAATTAAGGATTCTGAGTCATTCTGCAGATATCGATAAGTCAAAGAGAGACAAAAGGGCATGCTATCATTCCAAAACATCAGAAACTCACCCACATAGACCTACATGGCTCCACCAGTGAATAATACACCAGGACCCATACAACATGAATCCAAGTACTACTGTGATGACTCTGGCTGCCATTTCTCAGCCAACTTAAGACAACATCAAATACGAAACGTGACACTTTTTAATATACTGCTAAAATAAATGCTGCCAATTAAACTGTGACATCCCACTATTTGTAAGATGCACCCTCATCTTAGAAGGGGTTAAAAATGGGAAAACAGATAAGTATCAAAATCACTTTTTGTCATGACCAGGGGGCCCATTGCTGTCTGTGGTGAATGTATCTCGCCCTTGCTTTCAAAACCTAATTTTCTCTTCCTCGATAAACTTTGTTTCCTACTTTAAAAAAAGGGGGGGTCAAAAGTGGTAAAATTGGTAATAGGAAAGACAACTAAAATTTTAGTGTCTTCCAGCTGCATCTTTCAGGTGCATTGTGTACCTTATCTTCTTCAATCTTCAGAACCTATAAGGGTGGCATTATTCTTCTTTCACACATGAGGATACAGAGGCCTAAAAACATCTACATCACACATACAAGATCACAGAAGTGTCCCTGGAATCCAGATCTGTCCAACCGCGTGCAATTGCTCTTTCTGTCACCACCGCCATTAGTATGGAAAGGTCAGCATGTTCTTTGGAATGTCCAGCAGGTAATGTGGAGCCACTGAAACCAAGTTGGAGGAGTGTCAGTGGGAACCGTGCCCAGAGCTGCCATCTGCCAAATGAGCTTGGGACATGCCACGGAAGACATGTCTGGCTCCCTGAATAGTTTCGCCAAGGTCAGCTAACATCAAAGAACATGAGAAAAGTTCAAGACAACTTCCGGATGTAGCTTACTTACAGGCTGTTATTAATCACAAGCAGTGAGCCAGCATAGCGAGGATGACAGTGATCACAGTGGGTAGATGGGACTCCCTCAGCCCACCCTAACATCACAGAATGTGCCTTAATTGTAGAAGCATCCACAGATGGGACTGGCTGGCCAAATCAGAAGCAGAAGAGGTGTTTTTGAACCTATTCTCAGAGAAACCACCAATGAATGCTCACAAAAATAGCCAAGATTTCTCAACCTCCTCATACCCATGCACAAGCCATGGACTGAGGAATGGACCCTGGCAAGAGATCACACAAGGCCAGGTCACAGTCAAATAAAAAAGTCAGGCCCCTCCTTCCGCACCCCATTTAAACCAGTTTGTCTCAGGAGAAGAAAACAGCTGGATGTTTTTACAAGGAAAATCAGTTTTGTGATTAAGAAAGGACAGCAGTGTCCTTGGGCAACATTCTCAATGGACAAGTTTTAGGATTCACTTAGGAAATCTCATTAAAATACTGAGGCCAAGGCTCTCTGCAACAGACCTACTAATCAGACTATTCAAGAATAGATCTAGGATTTGTATTTCTTTTTTAAAGTGCTCTAGGCGATTCTTCTGATGTGGGAAGTTTGGAAAGCCCTGCCCTACAGGCAGTTTTGTTTCAATTTCAGGCCAAGTCATTGAAATGGGTGTTACCTAGGTGAGCAAACTGTGGAATATAAATCAATTCCTTGAGACAATGAGTAATTGAAAGGTTTCTGATTCTTAGCTACTATTTTCTCTAATAAAAGAAACAAAATCTTTGGGCAGCACCGGTGGCTAAATGGATTTGGGCACCGGCCCCTTATGCGGGTGGTGGCAGGTTCGAACCCAGCCCTGGCAAAAAAAAAAAAAAAAAAAAAAAAAAAACTTCCAGCTGATTTCCTGGATCTTGACAAAAATGAGTTATACTCTTAGTGGCTACAGCCAAGGAAGGAAACTCAAGAAAAGCAGATCCAGGATCGTAATTTTGGTGGCTACTGTTAGGCTTCCTGCAAGCTATAATAGGGCTGTTCTGTATTATTATCATTTTACAGATGAGAGTTCCAAAGCCCGAAGAGGTTAGTAACTTGCTAAAGAGTCAAATGCAAGTGGGGCTAATGGGAGCTGAAGAAATAGGCAAGAGTCTGAACTTCAATTGCCACGTAAGTAATCCGATCTCAGTCTGGAAATGTTATTTTAGCCCTTTTAAAAATCATTAGGCTTTGATATAAGAGGAATAAGCCCTACTCTGGAGGAAATTGGGTTCCAACTTCTGTCATTTAAACTCAACCAAAAAGAGTTATTAAACCCAAACAGACTGGGCAAGGTGGCTCACACCTGTAATTCCAGCACACTGGGAGGCCAAGGCAGTAGTTTAAGGAGGTCAGGATTTTAAGACTAGCCTTGGTAATATAGCAAGACCTCCATCTGTACAAAAAATTAAAAATCACAGCTGATGAAGGTGAATTTTTTTTATTGGTCCACAGTCTTATTCTTATTAATGAGGGTGAGAAAATACTCATTGCACTTCAGCCGCACTATTTGTGGTTCTAATTATAAAGGGTCAAATTTATAAGAAGAACTTTACCCTCTATACAAATCCAAACAAAACTACTCCATCTTTGCATTGTTAAAATACAATAATTCCTTAGCTCTGTTGATCAAACTTCTGCGTACAGAAGAACCCCTTTTTCGACTTACTACAATTGCAGATTCCTAGACCTGAGATTTTGATTCGATAGTTTAGGTCTGAATGGAGGCCCGGAAATGTGTATTTTAATAAACAGCCCATTTGAATCTCAGAATGGGGAGTCATCTATGAGATACTGCACTAGTAAGACTTATTTGTAACTGCTTTCTACTCTTACTATTTTCTTTCATGCCGAGACAGCCCATTTTTATATTCAGCATAGAATTTTCAGAAAAAGCTGAAAGAGTTCTGAGTTTCAAAGAAAACAGGTGAATTTCCAGCGGAGTGATTTTTACGAAGTAAAATAACTCACTCATGTAGGCAAATAGGCTCCCCCTGGTGGAACGTCTTCTGCAGCAGGTATGGGCCTCTTGAAGGAACCACAGGTCGTGGTACTGAACTGATCCACACAACTCAACCAGGATTATTGTTGTAATTGTCTCATCTGGACTTCTGGGGAAGTCCTTTGTTTCCTGCATCCTACTTCACTCTATTTCTTGCATCTAATCTGATGTTCTAAGTTCCTGTCTCATTGAGAGCATGAAAAAGAAATTAATTGAATTAGCCTGTTTCCAATTTTCATTGCATAAACCCACTTAAAATTTAATTCTGCAATGTCTGCTTTCCTCAAAGCCCTCTCTTTTTAGAGGTAAAATCCCTAAATAAACAAGCCACCAACAAAAGGGTTTTTCCCTTGGCACTTTCCAAAGATAGATAAGCTAAATGAATTTTATATAATAGGTTCCATCATCATTTCTAAAACAAATATTTTTTTTTCAAAATCTCTTAATTCTGTGATAATCTCTTGTAATACGTGTTTGCTGTATTATTTAAGATTATTCAATTCTGCAATGAAAAATCAGAGAAGCAAATAAGGAGAAGAGATTAGACTGAGTATATAACCAGGTGGCTTATGAGACCTATCAGACATGGACATAGAGGAACGTGTACAGGAACGTGCTACAGGTAGGAAGAAATGGGAAGACCAAGGAGATCCAAGTGTTCCTGCTACACAAGTTAGAGACAACATTTCAAAAGGGGATATTGTGCAGGAAATGGCATTATGCAACGGCTGCCTTCAAGTATATGAGTCAATCTAAAAGGTCTTAAATTGTCCCCTATTGGTGACACCCATACTGGCGCCAAGGTATCTGCCCAAGAAAGACACATGGCTTCTTACCAGCTTTTTGGCAAGCTACAGATACCAGTCAGGGATACTTCAAGCATTTTTCCAATAGAGCAAGTATGTGTTACAGTCCCAGGTGCCTTCTGTCTGTTGGATATTTTGCTCGAACCTTACCTCTGGTCCTCCCAAACCAGCGGTTTTCAACCTGTGGGTCGTGACCCCTTTAGGGGGTCAAATGACACTTTCAAAGAGGTCGCCTAAGTACATGCTGCATATCAGATATTTACATTACGATTCGTAAAAGTAGCAAAATTACAGTTATGAAGTAGCAATGAAAATAATTGTATGGTTGGGGGTCACCACAACATGAGGAACTATATTAAAGGGTCGTGGCATTAGGGAGGTTGAGAACCACTGTCCCAAACAGACCATCACTAAAAAGACTGATGTGGTGGAAAAAAACAAACAAACAAACAAAAAAAAAGAAAAACAGAAAAGTGGGAGAGGAGGAGTAGAAGGAAAGGAAGGGGCGAGGAAGGGGAGCTGCAGGGGGAGAAGGAGAGGGGAAGAGAGAGGGAGTGTAAACACTCTGAAAATTCAGATAACATGAGCCTTCCACCCTATGATAGGATAGCCCTATATGCAGTATGCTAACCTCTCCCATATCTTTCCCCTTGCTTCACACTGTGTTTTAAATTGCTTCAATGAAACATGATTTAAACATCTCTGTTTGATTTGTGAGCCTTTATGTGAGATGACTTCTTAGCTTGCCTGGTAGGGTCTTTGAAGGCTGTCATTACATCAAGAAAATTTCTCATGCAACATTTTATTTTTATTTTGTCTAAAACTTGTTTTTAAATACATCAGTAGTAACAACGGGTATTATATGTGCAAATTAACATTCATTACTCTATTACCCTAGGTGTGTTGAATTAACATTCAAAGTGCCCCGATCAGGACTTCACCCCTGTTGGGTCAGCACCTGAAGGGTCCTAATCAGGAATCAGCACACCAGCGAAGCTTCCTTCCCCAACAGCTTCAAATGTCCCTATTGAATCAGCACCAGAAGTTTTATTAATTAGCATAAGAGATGTTAAAAATAAGTTTTCATGTGTGGAAGTTGGCAGGAAAATTTGTACAGGCATCTTCACTCTGGCATGGATGAGGTATAATTATCTGGTGAGCCCAGGAGACTAATGCCTCCTGAGTGGCAGTGAAAGTTTATAATTCACTTGAGTTTCCCATCATCTTAACTTACTGGAGGATCCTTTCACCCGATCTGACAAGAAGGTAGTGGATCTTGTCATCACAACATGGTTGCATTTGCCTTTGAATAAACCTTTCATGCAAAATGCTATCAAAGTAACTAAAATGACAGAGAACGGCAACTTCAGTGAGTTCACAAGACTGGATGTGTGATTGTTTTGGGTCTGCTTGTTTGCATGCCGGAATTAGATCTGAGCCTTGTCTTAGTCGTTTTCATTCAGTAAGAAGTTAGGAAGAACTATAGCCCTCACCTTCCCTAATTAGTGGAGGATATTAGTATCCATCAAAAAGAACACACAAAGCCAGGTGGGGTGGCTCACACCTGTAATCTTAGCAGTCTGGTAGGACGAGGCGGGTGGATTGCTTGAGCTCCAGGAGTTCAAAACCAGCCTGAGCAAAACCTATCTCTACTAAAAACAGAAAAACTGAGGCAAGACAATCACTTGAGCCCAAGAATTTGAAGTTGCCATGAGCTATGATGCCACTGCACTCTACTCAGGGTGCCAAAGTGAGACTTTGTCTCAAAAAAAAAAAAAAAAAAACAGAAATTATGAACAACCATATTTATATGGGTTAATGTGAGGCATGTATTAGTTATCTATTGCTTCATAATAAATTACTTCAATACTTAGTGGCTTAAGACATGAGTATTTATTATCTCCATGGGTCCCAAGACTTAAGAGTGGCTTAGCTGGGTGGCTCTGGCTCAGGATCTTTTATGAGATTGCAAGATGTCAGTCAGATCCAGAGGTGCTGGCAGATTGTAAACCAAGGCAGGAAGATCACTGGAGCCCAGGACTTTGAAGCTGCAATAAACTATGATCATGCCACTACACTCCAAACTAAGTAACAGAGCAAGATTCTGTCAATCTGGCAGCTGTAACAACAATCATCTGAAGGCTTGAATGGGGCTGGCAGATCAGCTTCCGATGTGGATCCCTCAATTGCCTTGCAAGATAATGCTGACTGATGACAGGATACTTCAGTTCCTTGCCATGTCACTCTCTTCATTGGACTGTCCACATGTTCTCAGAATACTGAAGCTGGCTTTCTGCCAGAGCAACTGATCCAAAGACAACTAGGCAAAAGTGTCAATCTCTTTTATAATATAACCTCAAGGGTCACACATACTGTGACTGCCACATTCTATTCATTAATTAGCAGTGAGTGGTTAAGTCTACCCCACACTGAAGGAGAGGGAATCAGTCTTTACCTCTTATAGGAAGGAGTGGCAAATAATCTGTACACATAATATTAAATCTCCCTGAGTCTGCTGGAGTCTCATTTTTGCAAATCCAATGGAATTTGTTCCATCTTTTCTACGTTCTTAACAATACAAATTTGTCAAGCACTTGCAATGGGCCAAAAGTTCCTATAGTCAGTGTTTTTCAACTTTTAAAAAAAAATCTCATGGCCACTTGAACCTATCGTTAAACCTCCGTGGCACACTTAAGTTATGTTGATAAAAAAAAAAAAAAAAAGAATATACTTACTGTGCTTTGAACTTCTTTAGAAAATAATTCAATTAATGGTCTCTAGAAATTTTAGAGGCACCCTTAAGATCTTCTCACAGCACACCAGTTAAAAAGCACCACTGTAAGTGTTGGAATAATACAACTCTGAATAAAGCAGACAGGGTTCAGGGTGGGCAGGATGGAGGACATAGCCTGTTAACAACAAACCCAAATGCAGTTGGAGGAAGCTGCCAGGAATCAGAATATGGACTAGCAGAGACAATAGTGAAATGGGCATATTTTTTAAAGAAGGTATTCTGTTTAAAGAAGGTATTCACTATCATCTTCTGTGGGGGAATATGGTCTCAATATTTCCAGATCTTCTGATTTTTCAAGAGAAAGAGACATTAGAAATGTTCATGTATGTAAAATTTCCAGAATTTTAATATTAGTAACTAATACAAATGTTTATAAAACACTATGAGGGGAAAAAAGGCACTGGGCCTAATTCAACCAAAGTTTTGTCATTTTACAATATCTAAACTTGAAAAAAAAACAAAACACCTCTGATGATTTTAGCATAATATGAGCAAAGTAACCATGGTTAACAGATCTAAACATTACCTAGGGATTGAAGGATAAGACCCATCATGTAGAAATACAGATAGACAAAAATATTCACATAAAATAATAAAAGGTCAGATAAAAGTTTAAATAAAATCCCTCCTAGAAACTTGATGTTACTGGTCTGAATTCTGATTAATTCCTCTATTTTAAAATGATGTTAGTAATCTTTTTGAAGTTTAAAAACAAAATCTCTGGGAAATAAAGTAGGAAAAATGGCCTTATGAAAGAAATTGGCACTGTCTACATTTAAATAAAATGGAATTATAATCAAATGTGCAACATCCTGGATCACTTTTGCCATTCTCCCTTGCAGAAAACAAACCATTTATGGTATTTAAAAACTAAATAGATAAAGATATAGAGACATAGATATGTCCTGAACCCAGCTTGCTGCTTTTGGTGATTTAAAAATAAGAGCTATCACAAGAGTTCTAGACCAACCTGGACAACATAGTAAGACCTCATCTCTATGAAAAATTTTAAAAGAAATTTTTTTAATTTAAAAAAATGTTTTTAAATTCTCCTTTCTCAAAGAGAGTAAAACACTTAAACTTTCAATTTGTTTGCCTGGAGAAAGGAATAAAAAAATCACTTTGCCAACTGTGATATTAATTAGTAGAAGTAAAGTGTTTTGGAAATGCAGAATATGGTTCAATTTTTTAAAAAATTAAAAAAATTTTAAAAATCAGAAGGTCTGATAATACCAAGCCCACATTCCTTCACAGAACATGGTGGTGAAAGTTTGCACACTGCACTACTGTCTCTGCTATTCCATATCCTGACACCTGGTACCTCCCTATAGTCCCAGCTACTCAGGAGGCTGAGGCAAGATGATTGCTTGAGCCCTAGAATTTGAGGCTGCAGTGAGTGAGCTATGATCATACAACTGCACTCCAACCTGGGTGACAGAGCAAGACTGTCTCTAAAAAAATAAATAAATAAGGGCCTTCAATAGTCTTAACTGATCAATGATTTTCCCCCAAATTATTTATTCCTCATAAGACTGTAATTTATAATTGAGAAATGAAAATGGTAATATAGCATGTCTTTCTTTAATAATGTAAACTTTGAAGTCAGTAGGATTTAATCTACCAGGCTTTCAAATCATTATGTTCTGACATTCTGTGAATGAAGCAGATTGGGTATGAAAATTTGGTTTAGGAAGGTGAATGACTTCTGCAGATATAAACACAGGATTTATATCCAGAGGGTGTTGGTTAGAACATGAGTTTTTAGCTTTGGATTCTTGGTTGAAATGTTAGTGTTTGACCGTTAGACAAGTTATGACAGCTCTCTAAGCTTTTTATATTTTAATTTGCAAAATGGTGATAATTAGATACACACTTCCAAGTATTGGAGAGATAATGAGATTATACAAGTCCTGTGTACATTGCCAAGTCTCAATACATGTCTGCTGTTATCACTGGGACACAAGGGCTCCATATGGCTGCGTCCTGGGAGAGAAATTCACCCACCTAATAAAGATCTTTTTTACCCTTAAAATCTGAGGGATTCCTTGTAGGCCACAATTTGGGCCAACAGCTGCTTTCTTCAAAAGTAGTTTCACATCATCAGGTGGGTATTTGTTAAGTTCCTGAAAGATTGCCTTAATGGTCTTCATACAGGTTTAGATCCTGGAATTCTGTCCATGACCTCCTCTCTCAGAAAGGGTAAATCACTTAAATTCTCAGCTTGTTTGCCTGGAGAAAAGAATAAAAAGTCACTTTCCCAACTGTGATATTAATTAGTGGAAGTAAAGTGTTTTGAAAATGCAGAATATGGTTAATTTTTAAAGGGTAAAACATAAATGTTAAGTTCATTGAAATTTTATCACACAATAGAGGAAATGTAACTTTCTTTATGCTTTTTTTGCAGAAAAACATTAGATGGTGGTGGTAATGCTTAACTTTCAGAGACTTGGGTTCATTTTGAGCGGAGCTAAGAAGAACCTTGGGAGATGAGGCAAGTTTTCAAAAATTGAAGTAAAATAAGAATTAGGAATTTTATAGGACTGCTTTCTCTGTGAGATAAATCCCCTTAGTAAAATGAATTTGTTTCCGGTTCCCAAAGATTTCCATTATTGAATATCTCTAGCTTTAATATGGGCATAATAACACTCAAATTCTCTCTTTGTCACTCAGAGGCTCTCTGTTGAGTACTCAATTGCTCATTTTGCTTGTGAAAGTGAGGGTCCCTGAGTCACCGAATCAATGTAATGGATTTTATGAGCTGCTTTATATTAGTGAGGTGTTCTAGAATAATGACTTGCTTAAAGAATTATTTGGCTTTTCAAAATGGAAGTTATTATCCATTTGACCAGTAAAGTTCACACAGAAATCCTCAACGAGGGGTCGGGGCAGGGAGGACTGTCATGGCCCATGTTGAAATATATGTTGCTAATGAATGAGGACACTGGCTTGTTTTAGTTTTTGAAGAGTGTTATTTTTTGTGTATTTTTAAAAATCACAATCTTTAAACATTCTCTGTGGGATAGAAAAACAACATAATCCTCATTGACTGGAGGAAATTGGGGCACTTGGGCTTGGTGACTGACTTTTCCTGAACTTGTGACAAGCTAATGAAAGAACCAAAATTAGAATCCCTAAGTTCCTGCCCCTTCTCCTTGTCCCACTGAACCCTTTTCATTCCAGGCAAAAGCACTTCATTTTACCATTTCCTGTTTGGTCTCCGAGGGAGTTCAGTCCCTCCCTATTCCTTTTCTATGACCTTCCAAAGACAGGGATATTTATCAAAGTCCTCTCTCTATATGATTACCTGGACACCAGCCATTTTCAAATTTTACATAAAGAACAGGATAGTGACACCCTAGAATTTAGTGAATTTATTTGGGGGAGACAGTGTGCCTTTGAAAAGGGACACATGACAACTAGAAGGGCTGGGAAAGAGTCATGGGCAACAAGGATGGGATTAGCTGAGAAAAGGAGAACAGAATCTACAGAAAGCCCGGAAGAGGAAATATTCAGGAAAAGAAAAATAGTAACTGGTATCGCATACCGACTGAGAACAGAACTGGAAATCAAAGACTTAAATTGTAGGAAAAGAGGTCAAAAGAGGAGGAAATTTTCTGTTTCCTGGCTCTGAGCAGAAGAGTGGATAACTTAATGCTGATAATAGTGGTGGTGGTGAGGATGATGTACTTGGAGAGTTTGAATGCAATGCTCCCTAGGACAGGGAATGAACTCAATGAACCAGTTGGTCATTTCATCTCTGGGTTTTAGAATGAGAGCCTGATTGGAAGACAGTGGTCTTGGTCTTGGTCCGATATAGATTCCACTGCTGAAGATGGGGCTCCAGGCTGCATTTCTGTCATCCCAGGGGATGCTATTACTGTTGGTCCATGGATCACATTTTGAGTAACAAGGTTCAGAGCTATGCAGTTAAATAGAAATGTGTGAGCCACATATGTAATTTAAAATTTTCTAGCAACAATCTCATCCCTAAAAATTGAAAAATTAATTTTAATGTATTTTAACACATTATACAAAAAAAATATTAAAAACTAAAATACATTATATTTACTTTTTTTTTTTTTTTTTGAGACAGAGTCTCACTTTGTTGCACTTGGTAGAGTGCCATGGTATCATAGCTTATTAGCAACCTTAAACTCTTGGGCTCAAATGATCCTCTTGCCTCAGCCCCCCAAGTAGATGGGACTACAGGAGGCTGCCACAATATCTGGGAAGTTTTAGATACCAGGTCTTACTCTTGCTGAGGCTGGTTTCAAACTCCTGAGCTCAAGCAGTCCACCCACTTCAATCTCCCAAAGTGTTAGGATTATAGGCATGAGCCACAGCACCCAGCCTAAAATATCATATATTTACCTTGTAATCAATACAAAAATTATTTTACTTTTTTTCTATACTAAGTCTTTGAAATCTATGTGCATTTTATACTTACAGAATATTTCAATGTGAACCAGTCACATTTCAAAAGCCACATGTTCTGGTGGCTTTGGTATTGAGTTTGCAGGTGTCGACCATCTCTGCAAAAATGTAAGATAGTTCAAATGCTATTGGCAAGGCAAGAATAACTATGCTTTTAGTACAAGAACACACTTGGGAAGGATCCAAGAAGACCCAGGGGCATAATGAATTCACTGCTATAGAGCAGGAGACCTCAAAGTTTAATTATTCACCAGGATGCTCTAAGGACAGGGTTAAATTGCATATTCCTGGGCTTTACCATACACCCTCCCCACTCCTGAGATGTTTTAAAAATCCAAAACGTTTTATTATTAAAAATGTGAATATTTGTATACCAGTATAGTGAAATTATGCCATTAATGTATTTTTTAGAGAAACTGGGTTATTTGTTCCTCCTTGATTTGGCTGATTGCTTCCCCATAGTGCTGTTTCACTTGTTCTCATATCCCCATATTTCCTGCAAACTGACATTTATTGGTGGAGAATTGATGACATTCAGAGTCCCAGATTCTAATTAGAATAGGGTTTACAACCGTGGCTCCACATGGGAAACACTTGGGAGCTTTAAAAATTGCCAATGCCTACGTTTCTTCCCCAGAGCTTCTGATTTAATTGGTATGGGGTATGGTCTTGCCCATCATGGCTTTTAAAAGCTTTTGGGTGGTTCTGGTGTGCAACAAGGGTAGAGAACCACTGGATGAAACAGACTCTGGCTTGAAACAAGGCCCTTAAAATGGGTCTTCATCTTTATCCTGAAGTCCCCTTCCTTTCCAATAGGAAAAGAAATCACTGAAATGCTCCCACAGCAAAATCTAGAACATGCTTGCAAGTCTTAGAAATTTTTATTTTTCATTATTGAATTCATTTTAGAATTGACTTCGTAAAGGGCCTCAGAAACAGTGTCATGCTAAGAATTAGAGTCACCTTAAAAAAATGCCAACATCCATGTTCCACCCCCAGAGAATCTGATATAATTATTCTGGGGCGTATTTTGGTGTCTTTGGCTTTAAAGTCTCCCTTGGTGATTCTAATGTGTAGCAAGGATTAACATTTAGCGCAGTCTTTCTCAAGTTTTAATGAGCATACGAATCATCCCGGCATCTTGTTAACGTGCAGGTTCTGATTCTGCACCTCTGGGTGACCTCCCAGGTAACGCTGATGCTGCTGGGACCATGATTTAAACAGCAAGTGTGTAGATGGCTGATGTGCACTATGGTACAAGAAAAAAAATCCCTTTGAATTCTGGCTTTTGCAACTTGGGTGGCTTTCAGCAAGTCGCTTCACGTCTCTGAGCCTTTTTCCTCACTCACAAAACAACAGTGATAATAACTCCTACCTTTAGCCCATCAGGAGGCAGGTGGGCGGCATGTAAGACCCTATTTGGCTGATGTGAACTGTACAGGGAGCCTCGCTGGATGTGGGGTCTCTCTAACATCTTTACCCATCAATCTAAATCATTCCCAAGAAGTTTGATGGGTTTTCTAGTGACTCTTTGTTAAAACTGACAAATTAGGGCATTTAAATATGGATTCTGAGGCCAGCATCCATATTCCTCTGTTCTGTGCCAGACTTTCTGCTTAGCAAAGCAGAATTTAAGGTTATCGGTGACCTGCGCTGTCTCCTCACTTCTCGTCCTCATTACCTCTGATCGGTTTCCCACCCCCTTTACTTCCCCTGGTGCTCTGGATTAATCGTCTTGATGCCGTCATAAATCACAGCCAGCACCACGTGCGCCTGTGACTATGTTGAAATAAAACCCCTCTTTTCTCACCATCTGCCTGTCTTGCCCCCACATCTGGATCTCAGTGGGTTCTCCAGGCCCTGACTTTCAGTACTCAGAACAAACACCAAGAGGAGTCTATCTCCAGGATGAGAGAAGAAACTCTCCTGGTAACGTAACTTATGAACTGCAAGTTCAGATCCTCTATTTTTAGCCATATGGAACAATTTGGAAGTCTATAAATCACATGACAGTGTATACTCAACCAAAATTACCTCTTTTTCATGTTACAAAGAAGTTTATATGTATTCTATTTTCCAAACGTGACAGGCCAAAAACAAAAAGTTAGCAGTGGCTTCCTGACTTCACAGATGTGCCTTCCAGGTGCTTTCGGCTTTGTTATGAGTGCTAACAGTCCACAGTGGAAACTGACTAACACCATTAATAGTTTTCCAGTTCAACAGCCCTCTCCTATCTGAATTATTTTTAATATTTGTCTATTTCTTTACATTTGCTCTTCATTTAGGCACCTGACTCCCTCTCAAGTTCAAGTTCCCATTGTGTCTTTTGAGGGATCAAATAAATTAACAAACTTTTTATTTGTTTCCCTGTAGAGATGTCCTTATGCTAAGTAAAGTGACTGAAAATGTGTTTCCTATTCAAATTAGAGGAGAAAAAAAAAGATTCCGCCTCTCCATATCAGTATTTTTAAAGCAACCTACATATTAACTGATTCAATAAGCAATTATTGGGTGTTTGCTATGTTAAAAAAACACCATGCTGTGTGCTAAGAAAGGAGCCTACAGAGGTGAAAATAATGAAAATACAAAGTCTCTGTCCTGATGGACCTTGAAACGGAGAGAAATCTGCATATACCAGCACCTATAATGTGAGCACAATATGAAAGATGTTTTTCAAAACCTCTTCCTAGGTACTATTTTCCTAGAACACTCTGTACAACGCAAACACTATCCATTGTGTTGTAATCCGTTGCCTACTGCCTGTTTTTTGGGAGGGCTATAAGGTACCGTCTCTATGGGGCTAAGCAGGGTGAGATACATAACAGGTGTTTGAAGGAATGAAAGAGAGGGAGGGAGGAGAAGGATGAGGGAGAAAAAGAGGCTAATTTGGGGGTGAGTTAATCTGTAGTCTAAGCGATGCTGCCCATGTCCCACGATTCGGAGCCTGTTGATGAAAGAAGGTAAATTTAAGTCAGGCCTCCAAACCTGCTAAGAGTTACTCTGAGTAAAAATGAGGTAGAAGACATCCGGGCTCAAGAAATTCTATAAGGAGCAGGGTGGAGAAAGGTATGGCAGGGATAATTCGTGTGCTTACAGAGATAGACACTGAGCAATGTTAAGAATGATTAAGAAGATCCTCGAAGCAACCATAGCTGAAGAACAACCGCAGGTCGAATTGTTCGTGAAGGCTGGCAGTGATGGGGCCAAGATTGGGAACTGCCCCTTCTCCCAGAGACTGCTCATGGTGCTCTGGTTCAAGGGAGTCACCTTCAACGTCACCACCGTTGACACCAAGAGGAGGACAGAGACAGTGCAGAAGCTATGCCCAGGAGGGCAGCTCCCATTCCTGCTGTATGGCACTGAAGTACACACAGACACCAATAAGATGAGGAGTTTCTGGAGGGAGTGCTGTGCCTTCCCAGGTACCCCAAGTTGGCAGCTCTGAACCCTGAGTCTAACACAGCAGGACTGGACATATTTGCCAAATTTTCTGCCTACATCAAGGATTCAAATCCAGCACTCAATGATAATCTGGAGAAGGGGCTCCTGAAAGCCCTGAAGGTTTTAGATAATTACTTGACATCCCTCCTCCCAGAAGAAGTAGACGAAAGCAGTGCTGAAGATGAAGGCATCCCTCAGAGGAAGTTTCTAGATGGCAATGAGCTCACCCTGGCTGACTGCAACTTGTTGCCAAAACTCCACATAGTACAGGTGGGGTGTAAGAAGTACTGGGGATTCACCATCCCTGAGGCGTTCCGTGGAGTGCATCGTACTTGAGCAAGGCCTATGCTCGGGAAGAATTCGCTTCCACCTGTTCAGATGATGAGGAAATCGAGCTAGCCTACGAGCAAGTGGCCAAGGCCCTCAAATAAGCCCCTCCTGGAGCTCTCTCAGCCACCTCTGTTTTCTCCACAAAGGCTCTGAGTAGTTTCCACATTGTTATCCAATGGACACACTCCAAAAGGGCCAGTGGGAATCTTTGAGCACTTGTGCAGGGCTGGTGAGGGAAGAGGGATGACAGAAAGGGATGGGGGACCTGGGTGAGATTTTTATTGTGGGGTGGGGTAGGTAGGACAATGTATTTCATTAATAAAATAAATAAAAATCTAAAAAAAAAAAAAAATGATTAAGAAGTAGGAAGTGTCAGCAGTGGAGATGCCAGTGCTGCTAAAAGGCCTAGTGGCAAAACTGTCCCTCTCTTGTTCACCAACCCAACATGTTTCACTGTATGTACTGAGCTCTAATCCTGTGCAGGCTCGGTCCTAGGTGCTTGGGACCAGAACAATGAGGATACGTGAGCTTCCTGCCTGTGTGAGGCTCATAGTCCCATGGAGGAGAAAGGCAATGATTTGATATACCCACAAGATCACACACATACACAATGTGCTAATTTACTGGGAAGAGAACAGTGTGCTGTGATAGAAAGGGACAGCCTTTTGTGAAGTAGAGCTTGGAATAATGAAAACCAAGATTTCAGGGAAATAACCCCAGCTAAAACAGCCATCTCAACCTGGAAGGAAGGGGTAGGGGGAAGGGGCACTAGGAATGTATGAAGATATTTTAGAGTAATGATGCTGCTGGTATCTACTGGGCAGAGGCCAGGAAGCCACTAAATATCCTATAATGCACAGGACAGTCCCACAACAAAGAATTATCTAACCCCAGAGTCAATAATGCCGAGGATAAGAAACCCTGAGCAAGGGGGACGGGCCACTTGCAGAGACCCCAGATTGAGAATGAACTCTTAAGTTGAGAAATTGGCAAAGGGCTAGCGTGGAGGGAACATTCTGAGGCATAAGGGGAGTGGAAAGTGATGAGAGAGGCAGAGAGACAGGGGCCAGGTCACAGAGGGCCTCATTGGCTGTGGCAATAAGCCCACCTAATTGTGGTGCTTTAGAACAATTAACCCAGACCCCATAGCTACTACAATTTATGATTTTAGGTGCATAAGGCATTTCCTTTAATAACTTTAAAGTAAACAATTCATCGCTTATGGTTGCTATTCCCAGCTCTCTTCTATTCTAATAACAGAGCAAGAAATGATTTCAGTACAATTTTCTTCTTTGAGCTTGAAGAAAAGAACTTCCAAACAGTCAGCCCCTCCATTCTGTGGTTCAACAAAATTCCTGCAATGAGGAGGGGCCCAGAAAATGGAATCTTGTTTAACCTTATTTAATCCAATTCTCAAGTCTTCTGTCATACATCTTTATAGCTCTTTCACCCACCCAAATTGCTAATGTGGAAAGAAAGACACCTTCATTACTGAGAACTCAGACATGATGGATGATGATGTAATGATTGATTTGCCATTGCTGGAAAACGGAGTTGTACATGTTAAAACCTCAGTAGAGAGGAGCAAGATTAAACAGGAATGTGGTTATTAATTTGCTTGTGGAGAAAGATGAAATAATGTGCCTCCAGAGCCTTTGATGTACACAAAAATGTATAGTTTATAAATGTACAGATAAACAACACTCTGTCATGCATGTTACTAATACTATTGAGCACATGTTATGTGGATGGAAATATGTACGGTATTGAAAGTTAAAAAGAAAAATAAGGCAGAGTCCTTGGTTTCAAAGAATTTATGGTTTATAGGTAAGATATCACATGTCAACAGAGTATAATATAATCCAGAATTAAAGAAAGATCAAGTAGAAGCCAGAGACATCGATAGTCTCTGCCTTTCTAGTGTATATTCCCTTTACATTAGCAACCACAATTGGACACCTGACTTAGGCCCAGACAATCAGCTCATGCCATTCTTCTGGTCACAGGCAGGCATGTTCCAATATCTTAAAATGGACTTGTGGTCCACTCTGGTCCAAGGACAGTAGGCCCTATCAAGAGGAAGAGCTGAGAATAAATCCAGCCTAGAGCAAGGCAGACAAGAATTGGAGAGAGGCTGACTTTTACTGACATTATTTAAGCCCCTGGATTTAGCCATTCCTAATAGTGTATAGTTCTATGAGTTTTAACACGTGCATATATTTATGTAACTACCACCACAATTGGAATACAGAACAATCCTGTCAAACCCCCGAACACTCCTTCCCTGAAGATGTCCTTTGTGGTCAAAACCTTTCTTTACCCATAACACTGTCAACCACTGATATGTTCTTGATCTATATAATTTTATCTTTTCCAGAGTGTTATGTAAATGGAGCATACAAATGTAACTTTTGAGACTAAGTTCGCTTCACTTGGAATAATATATCCGTGAAATTCATCCAAGTTGTTGCATATACTAATAGTTCAAACCTCTGTATTGCTGAATAACATTCTTTGTTTAGATGTACCACAGTTTATCCATTCTCCCTTGTAAGGGTTGTTTCCAGCTTATAGTAATTGTGAATAGAGCTGCTATAAACATTTACATAGGGTTTTGCATGGCCATAAGTTTTAATTTCACTTTGGTAAATACCTAAACTTAAGATTGCTGGATCATGTGGTAAGGTATAAGTTTACCTTTATAGGAAACTGCCAAAAGGTTTTCCAGAATGGCTGTGCCATATTATATTCCCACCAGCAATTAATAACAGTTCCCTTTGCTATGCTAGCTCGGCTAGCATTTGCCATTGTCAGTCTTTTTATTTTTTATTTATTTATTTATTTATTTATTTATTTATTTATTTATTTACTTTGAGACCGAGTCTCACTATGTCACCATTGGTAGAGTGCTGTAGTGTCATGGCTCATAGCAACCTCAAACTCTTGGGCTTCAGTGATTCTCTTGCCTCAGCCTCCTAAGTAGCTGAGACTACAGGCACCCACCACAACACCTGGCTATTTTGGGGTTGTAGTTGTCATTGTTGTTTGGCAGGCCCAGGCTGGGTTCAAACCCACCTCTGATGTATGTGGCTGGAGCCCTAGCCGCTGAGCTACAGGTGCTGAGCCTGTCAGTCTTTTTAAAAGCCATTTTGGTGGGTGTGTGTTGATATTATGATTTTAACTTGCATTTCTATAATGGATTATGACGTCAGACAACTTTCCATGTGTGTATTTGTTATACTCTTTGGTGAATATCTGTTCAGATCTTTTGCTCATTTTTCTTTATTTTCTCTGTTGAGGTTTGAAAGTTCTTAAAATAGTCTAGACAAAAGTCCTTTGTTGAATGTGTGATTTTCAAATATTTTCTCCAAATCTATATTTTGTACTAATTCTCCTAACAATGTCTTTTGCAGAATAAACATTATTTATTTTGATAGTCTTATTTATCTTTTTTTTTTTTTTTTTTTAAGGAATGTGCTTCTGGAGTCTTACTGGAGAACTTTGCTCATTGAAGAACACAGGCTGGGGGAGGTGGCTCACACCTGTAATCCCAGCACCTCTGGGAGGCCAAGGCGGGCAGATCGTTGGAGACCAGCCTGAGCAAAAAGCAAGATCCCGCCTCTAAAACTAGCAAGGCGCTGTGGTGGGTGCCTGTAATCCCAGCTACTCAGGAGACTGAGCAAGAGAATTGCTTGAGCCCAGGAGTCTGAGATTGCTGAGAGCTATGACACCGCGGTTCTACCAGGGAAGCAAAGTGAGACTCTGTCTCAAAAAAAGAAAAACAGACAAACAAAAAAAAAAACCGCGAAGATTTTCTCCTTTGACTTCTACACTTTGTTTTACAGTTTTACATTTAAATTTATGTTTTATTTTGAGTTAATTTGGAGGTAAGATATAACATGTAAGCTGAGCATTATTTTCGTACATATGGATGCCCAACTGTTTTAATACATTTTGTTGAAAAATAAAACTATCTTTACCATGCTAAATTGCCTCACACCTTTGTAAAAATCAATTGACTATATTTGCGGGCCTCCTTCTGGGTTCACTACTTCATTTCATTGTTCTGTGTATCTGTACCTCCACCAATGTCATGTTGAATAGATTCATCTGAGGCTTCTGACTTTTTTTTTCATAATTGTTTGGCTATTCTAGTTCCTTTGGTTTCCATATAATTTTAAAATCAGCTTGTCTATATCTACAAAAAGTCCTGCTGAAAGTTTTATTGGAAATGCATAATCATAGATTTATTGAAAATTGTTATCTTAACTCTAATGTCTCCCAGGAAGGTGGTATATCTCTCATTGACTTAGTGTTTGTATCTTGTAGTTTTCTCTATACTGATCCTGAATGTGTGTTGCTAGATTTATACCAAAGTATTTCATTTGGGGGGTTTATTATAAATGAGTTTTTTGAATTTTAATTTCCAATTTAAATTCTGCTCCTATGTAGATACACAAATGATGTTTGTACATTGACCTAATACCCTGGAACGTTGCTAAACCTACTTTTCTGAACATTTCTTTAGGATGTAGACATGTCTGTGTAGACATTCATGTCATCTGCATATAGGGGCAGTTTTTTTCTTTTTTCCTGCTTTTTAATATGTATACCTTTTTTGCTTGCCTTATCACAATGGCCAGGACTTCCAGAGTAAGAGTGGTGAGAGTGGGCTCTGCGCTTGTAGCTCAGTGAGTAGGGCACCAGCCACATGCACTGAGGCTGGTGGGTTTGAGCCTGGCCTGGGCTTGCTAAACAACAATGACAACTGCAACAAAAAATAGCAGGGCCTTGTGGCAGGCGCCTGTAGTCCCAGCTACTTGGGAGGCTGAGGCAAGAGAATCGCTTAAGCCCAGGAGTTTGAGGTTGCTGTGAGCTGTGATGCCATAGGCACTCTACCAAGGGCAACATCCTGACGCTCTGTCTCGAGGGAAAAAACAAAAAGAGTGGTGAGAGTGGCTATTCTTGTCTTGTTGCCAGCTTTGGGGAGGGAAAGAATTCAGTATGTATTAGTAAGTATGAGTTGAGCTGTGGGTTTTTTGTTTTTTTGTTTTTTTAACAGAGGTCCTTTATCATATCAGGGAGCTTCCTTTCTGTTCCTAGTTAACTGAGTTTTTATCATGAACAGATATTGAATTTTGTCACACAATTTTTCTGCTATAATTGATATGATTATGGTGTTTTCTTTAGTCTGTTACTGTGATGGAATATATTGACTGATTTTTAAACATCGAACCAGCCTCCTATTTCTGGAGTCAACCACACTTGTTTATGGTGTACTGTTCTTATCATACTCAATTTACCATTGTTTTCTTGAGGATTTAAAAGTCCATTTTTTTGTTTAATCCAATTTGAGTGGGATTTCCACCACTTCCAACAATAGAAGTCCTGACCAGTATTCATAGGTCCAAGCAAGTAGTATGAAATTTCAGAAGAAAGTACTACAATTTATGAATGTTACAGTAAAGCAAGAGTGCACAAAAGATGTATTTTTACTCCTTTTCAGAAGTAGTAAAAATAGAAATTATAGGCTCGGCGCCTGTAGCTCAGCGACTAGGGTGCCGGCCACATACACCAGGGCTGGCAGGTTGAACCTGGCCCGGGCCTGCCAAACAACAATGACAACTACAACAAAAAAATAGCCGGGCATTGTGGCAGGGGCCTGTAGTCCCAGCTATTTGGGAGGCTGAGGCAAGTGAATGGCTTAAGCCCAGGAGTTTGAGGTTGCTGTGAGCTGTGATGCCAAGGCATTCTACCGAGGGTGACATAGTGAGACTCTGTCTCAAAAAAGAGAAAAAAAAAAAAAATAGAAATTATATCATAAAATTAAATTATTTCAGATATTGCTATAGCTGTTGTAGTAAATATTCCTAGACACCTCAAAATAGCAAGGTTTGAGTAAAATTGAAATAGCTTTACTTTTTTGAGTTTGCCCATGTAGTACAATTTGCAAAGACAGAAAGATCATATATTATGTGATTCTATTTATATAAAGCATCAGAGTTGGCAAATCCATAGGATAGAAAGCAGATGGGGAGTTGCTAGGGGCTGGGAATGGGGACAATGGGTCTTCTGGGGTGATGAAAATCTTTTGGAATTAAATACTAGTGATGATTGCACAACTTTATAAATGTATTAAAGGCACCAAATTGTTGTGTTTTTAATTTTAAATTTTATGACATGTGAATTATATCTTAACAAAGCTGTTATTAGAAAAAAGAAGGAATAAAACAGAGAAATCCCAGGTGCCCTTTATACAGTTTTCTCCAATGATACTGTCTTGCAAAACTGTAATATAATATATATTATATCACAACCAGGATATTGACAGTTATATAGTCAAGGCACAGAAAAATTCCATTTGCCATTTGTATATTCTCTTCAGTGAAATGTCTGTTTATGTCTTTTATCATTTTCTGATTAGTTTGATTGTTTTCTACTATTGAGTTTTGAGGAGTCTTCAAATACTTCAGATAGTAGGCCTTTGTCAGATACTTGGTTTGCAAATATTTTCTCCCATTTCTTATCTTTTCAACCTTTCATCTACACTTTCCAAAGAAAGTTTTAAAAAAAATTCTTTTTTCCTGAGACAGAATCTCATTCTGTCACTCTAGATAGAGTGCCCTGGTATCATAGCTCACAGCAACCTCAGTCTCTTGGGCTCAACAGAGCCTCTTATCTCAGCCTCCACAGTAGCTAGAATTACAGGCACATGCCACAACATCCACCTAGTTTTTCTATTATTGGTGGAGATGGGGTCTTGCTCTTGCTCAGGCTGGTCTCGAACTCCCAAGCTCAGATGATCCACCCACCTCCGTCACCCAGAGTGTTGGGATTACAGGTGTGAGCCACCGCAAGCCACCCAAAGTTTTTAAATTTTGATAAGATTCAATGTTAATCAATTTTTTTTTTTTTTTTTTGTCTTTTGGATTGTGCTTTGGGTGTCAATTCTAAGAACTCTTTGCCTAGATCCTGAAGATTTTCTTATTTTCCCCCCAAATTTTATACTGTTACATTTATGTCTATGATGCATCTTAGTTGTATATAAATTTTAAGGATTAGGTAGAAATTCACTTTAAAATTACATACATAAAAAATTTGCCTGTGGATGTCCAGGTGCTCCAGCACCATTTGTTTAAAAAAGTATGCTGAATCTGCTGAATTATTTTGCACCTTTGTGAAATATTTCTTGGACCAGCACAGTCCAACAGAACCGTCTGCAATGATGACAATGTCCCCCATCTGCACTCTCTAATGTGGTTGTCATTCGCCACTACTGGATACCGAGTAATGTGGCTAGTGCGACTAGAGAACTGAATTTTTAATTTTATTTAATTTTTATTAATTTCAATAGCCACATTTGGCTTTTGTCTACCATTTTAGATAGCACAGCTTTGGACATCATCCATATCAGAATTTACGGCTCTGCCTTAATCATTTTTAAATTAAACAATGTTTGATATATAACTTATATCTAAGAATTTCTGGATAACAAACTCTCAATACCAAATATATATAATTTTTAAATGATAAAGTTGTATATGCTATATAATAGTAGAAAAGGAAAGTGAAACCTCAATTTTGAGAAAGTCAGATTTGTCACAAGGTAATTGTAAAATGGAATGTTTTAGACCCAAGAGTTTATACATATTTCTGCTCTGCCATGCTCATCTTCATGCTTTTAAGGCTTATGGTAGGTAGCAGAAAGCTCCAGCTCTAATACCAATATTCCAAGTCAAGAATAAAAGAGGAAGAAAGAAAAGAATCAAGTAAATACACACACACATGCTCATTTAAAACATTGTGTTATGAAGCTAGCTGGGGTGGCTCAGGCTTATAGTTCAAGATACTAAGGAGGCTGAGATAGGAGAATTCCTTGAGCCCACAAGTTAGAAGACAGCCTGGACAAAATAGCAAGACCCTGTTTCTAAAAAAGAAAATTATTGGTCAGGTGCCATAGCTCATGTTTTTGTTTATGTTTGTTTTTTGAGACAGAGCCTCAAGCTGTTGCTCTGGGTAGAGCGCTGTCACGTCACAGCTCACAGCAACCTCCAACTCCTGGGCTTAAGTGATTCTCTTGCCTCAGCTGCCCAAGTAGCTGGGAGTACAGGTGCCCACCACAATGCCTGGCTATTTTTTGTTGTAGTTGTTGTTTGGCAGGCCTGGGCTGGATTCCAACCTTGCCAGCTCTGGTGTATGTGGCTGGCGTTTTAGCCGCTTAAGCTACAGGCACTGAGCCATAGCTTATGTTTTTAATCCTAGCACTCTGGGAGGCTGAGACAAGTGGATTGCTTGGACTCAGGAGTTCAAGACCAGTCTGGGCAAGAGCAAGACCTCATTTCCACTAAAAATAGAAAAATTAGCCGACATTATAGTGGGCACCTATAGTTTCAGCTACTGGAGAGGCTGAGGCAAAAGGATTGATTGAGCCCAGGAGTTTGAGGTTGCTGTGACCTATGATGCCACAACACTATAGCTTGGGGCAACAGAGTGACACTTGTCTCAAAAAAATACGAAATAAAAAATAGCTGGGCCTAGTGGTTCACACCTGTAATCCTAGCACTCTGAGAGGCCATGGCAAGTGGATCCCTTGAGCTCAGGAGTTTGAGACTAGCCTGAACAACAGCAAGACCCCATCTCTACTAAAAATAAAGAAACTAGCCAGGGATCGTGAGGGATGTCTATAGTCCTAGCTTCTCAGGAGGCTGAGGCAAGAAGATTGCTTAAGCCTAAGAGTTTGAGGTTGCTGTAATGATGCCATGACACTGCTCCCAGGGTGACAGAGTGAGACTCTCTAAATAAACAAATAAATTAATAAAATAAAATAAAAATAATAGAAACAAATTATTATTATAGATGGGAAATTTCAGACATAATTCAATGTAAGGAAATAAATGTAATGAACTTCATTGACTCATGTAACTATCAAATAGCTTCAAAAATGATCAACTAATATCCAAGCCTGTTTCATCTGTATCCCTATCTACTCTAGAGATATTTCAAAGGAAGTCTCTGTCATCATTATCATTTCACCTGTATCTCTAAAAGATTATTTAGGCAAAACCATAATCCTAATGTCATCAAATATCTCATAAGTGTCATCTTTTTTGATATGGCTCTTAAATCATTTTTGAATCTGTAGCTTATACCCCTTTTTCTTTCTTTGCAATGCATTTGTTGAAGAAATAAGGGTGTCCTGTGGTTTTCCATGGTCTGGGTTTTGCTGATTTCATTGCTGTGATGTCACTTAACATGTTCTTCTTTCTTTAATATTTTGCTGTAACGTGATAGTTGGATCTAGAGGCTTGATCAGATAGATTCACATTTAACTTTTTCAAAGATTCTTTTATCTGGTATCACTGTTAAAAGTAAACTTTCTCAGAATACTCTGTCAGCCCTTCCCTTGCTAAGTAGTCGGCTACTTCATTCCTATTGGCCAGAACTTGATCACATGTCTACTCCCCAATTGCAAAGAAGGATGGGAAAGCAAACATCTGATACAGTGAGCAGGATTGGGATCTGTTACCCGTCCAAACTGATCAAGGTTCTTTTGGCAAAGCAGAAGGGGCAAGGAGTATTATTGTATGGCTGGTGAAGACCGTCTGCCATAGCAGTTTAATAAAAATTCATGATTGGCTTGGTGCTTGTAGCTCAAGCGGTTAAGGCATCAGCCACATACACCAGAGCAGGTGGGTTCGAATCCAGCCGGAGACTGCCAAACAATGACAACTATAACCAAAAAATAGTTCGGCGTTGTGGCGGGCGCCTGTAGTCCCAGCTACTTGGAAGGTTGAGGCAAGAGAATTGCTTAAGCCCAGGAGTTTGAGGTTGCTGTGAGCTGTGATGCCACAGCACCCTACCCAGGGTGACAGCTTGAGGCTCTGTCTCAAAATAAAAAATCATGATTAATACAAGTAATAAATGTTCTTTATAAAGCATTATAAGTAACATTTATCAATGACAATTATTATTATTATTTTTTTATTTTTATTTTTATTTTTATTTTTTGCAGTTTTGGCCAGGGCTGGGTTTGAACCCACCACCTCGGGCATATGGGGCTGGCGCCTTACTCTGTTGAGCCATAGGCACCGCCCCTATCAATGACTATTAAATGCCAACAAGGAGAGAATGACTATAGTTTAATGATGACTTGTCATACTCACTCTTTGTACTGATGTTTCAAGTAAGACTACCTGGATATGGTAATTTCTGGGAAGTACAACAGAAAATGGCTCTTTTCAGATGATGTTTCTTAAAACAACTTGATTCTCTAAAATGATCCCTTAGTGTCTTAGTATCCTCCTGTTTGATATGCTGGAACGCATATGTTTCCAGGGTTTTTGAGAATCCTCTAATGAGGGCTAGCTGAGCAATGAACGAACCTCATATTTTCAAATAAGGGCAAGAATTATGTGGGTTTATTATAAAAGCTGAAGAAGCTACAGTTAGACTTTCTGACTAAATTTCCTCTGTTCAAATCAATTTCATGGCACTTTATCAAGGCAACTAGACTTTTTTAATGATTCAAAATAAGTGTCTCAGTTGGGCACGATGGATCATAATCCGAGAACTCTGGGAGGCCAAGGAGGGTGGAATGCCTGAGCTCAAGAGTTCAAGACCAGCCTGAGCAAAGCCAGATCTTGTCTCTACTAAAAATAGAAAAACTAGCTAGGCCTTGTGGCAGGTGCTTGTAGTCCTAGCTACTTGGGAGGCTGAGGCAAGAGAATCACTTAAGCCCAGGAATTAGAGGTTGCTGTGAGCTGTGATGACACCAGGGCACTCTACCCAGGGTGACAGAGTGAGACTCTGTGAAAAAAAAAAAAAAAAAAAAGGCTTGGCACCCATAGCTCAGAGGTTAGGGCACTAGCCACATACACTGAGGTTGGTGGGTTAGAACCAAGCCTGGGCCTGCTAAACAACAACGACAACTACAACAAAAAAATAGCTGGGCATTGTAGTGGCGTCTATAGTCCCAGCTACTGCCTTGGGAGGCTGAGGCAAGAGAATTGCTTAAGCCCAAGCGTTTGAGGTTGCTGTGAGCTGTGAATCCACAGCACTCAACTGAGGGTGATATAGCGAGACCGTGTCTCAAAAAAATAAATAAATAAATAAAAATAAAAATAAAGTGTCTGTTTTAAAACTTTCATTGTGGAAAAATTTAAAAATATAATAAATAAAAATGAAAATAAAAATCATCGGCAATTTTACTGTCTTGAGATAATCATTGAAAATATTTTAGTGTATTTATTTCTAATCATTTAAAAATACATATAGTTTTTTTATGAAGTTGAGCTACAAATAGGTATTTTAAGTTTGTGTTCTGATTTTACTAGAGTAAGGTAAGCATTTTCTACATGTCTTCATAAATATACTTTTGATAGCTATGCAATAAATTATTATGTTGATAACTTTTTATCATATTGCACTGTATTTATAATTTGCCATTATAAATATTATTGCAAGGGATAGCCTTATAAATATTTTTAAGGAATTTCTATTTTTTATTATCTGTTTTAAGAGAGTACTAATGGTTTAATTTCTGGACCAAAAGATATGAACATTTTTGAGGTTCTTGATACATACTGACCAGTTGTCTTTCGGAATATTTACACCAATTCATATTCCCTTGGCAGCATTATGAGTACCCATTTTGCTGTATGTTTTTCAGCATTTAGTTTTATCAATTAGTATTCTGCATTTGAATTTTTTTCCTTTTGGGAAGGGGTTGTCTTTTTTGCAGAGACATTATATATATGGAAAACCACCCATTTGGGATAAATTTGAGAGCCTTCTTTTCTTCACTAACATAGAAAATCTCAAAGAGGAAAATCTAAATGCCTTACCTTCACATAATTTCATATTTATTTGAGGTTCCTTTATTTTCTTCAATTGTGGAAAGCATTGTTATGGCTTCATAACAATAAAGTTTGTTTGTTTGTTTTTTTGTTTGAGACATAGTCTCATTTCATCACCCTCAGTAGAGTGCAGTGGAATCACAGCTCACAGCAACTTCAAACCTTTGGTGTCAAGTGATCCTCTTGCCTTAGCCTCTCTAATAGCTAGGACTACAGGTGCCTGCCACAACACCTGGCTATTAGAGACTAGGTCTCACTCTTGCTCAGGCTGGTCTCTGACTCCTGAGCTCAAGCAATCCACCTGCCTCAGCCTCCCAGAGTGCTAGGATTATATGTGTGAGCCACTGTGCCCTGCCAAACAATGAAGTTTTTTTTGTTTTTTGTTTTTGAGACAGAGTCTCATTATGTTGCCCTCAGTAGAGTGCAGTGTTGTCACAGCTCACAGCAACCTTGGGCTTAGCCAATTCTTTTGCCTCAGCCTCCCAAGTAGTTGGGACTACAGGCATCTGGTTATTTTTTATTGCAGTTGTCATTGTTGTTTATCTGGCCCTGGGCCGGGTTCAAACCCGCCAGCCTTGGTTCATGAGGCTGGTGCTATAACCACTGTGCTACAGGTGCTGAACCAGAAACAAACAATGAAGTTTTTTTTCACTGTTATAAAAACTGTTTTTGAGTTTAACATGTTCAATTTCACAAGCATCATTGCAAATTTTAGTGTTATAGTATTCCACTAAATATCTGTGTAATAATTTATGTAATTGATCCCCAATAGTTGGGCATTTTTCAGCTGAAAATACTGGGATGAAAATTCTTTTCATAAATTATCATCAGCTGTGATTACTGTGGGCCTTCAATGTTTTGTGAGTCACGTTACTATGATTTTGGCTGTCACTTTTGCATTGAGGTCTGGTAACTAGACTTCAGGTCTTATTTCAGGGCCTAGGGTATCCAATCAATGAATTCTGGCCTTATTCCCCAATCGTTGGTAGTTTTACTTCTTATTACCTAACCTCCAAATGCCTCAGTTTTCACTTCTTTAAAATAGGGTCGATATCATCTGTTCCCACTTCAGGGGACTATTGTCAAGGATTAAATACTATTGAAGCTCCTTTTTTCTTGCCTACCCCTTTCCTATTCATTGTCCCCATAAGTACTAAGAAATGAGAATGACATCTGCTTCCACCAGCAGGTTGGCTTGTTTTGGGCTTCTGTTACTTAGAACTGACAGAGCCTTATCAGTCATATTTTCCTTTTTCCTTTCCTTTCTCCCTCCTTCCTTCCTCCATCCCTCCCTCCCTCCCTCCCTTCCTTTCTTTTTCTCTCTTCCTTCTTTTTCTTTAATTTTAAGGGTTCCACTCTGTTGCCCAGGATGGAATATAGTTTCCAGGCATGAGCCGCCAGGCCTAGCAAGCACCATTTAGTTTTAAGTTGGTAAATGAAATGGGTTGTTTGCAAAGAAGGCAACAATTGCTTCTCCCTTCCTTATATTCATGGGTTTTTTTGCTGCTATTTTCATTAAGAACTGGAGTCTAGGGCCAGGCACAGTGGCTCACATCTGTAAGTAAGCCTAGCACTCTGGGAGGCTGAGGTGGCAGGATCCATTGAACTTAGGAGTTTGAGATCAGCCTAAGCAAAAGTGAGACTCCATCTCTATTATAAATAGAAAATCTAGCTGGGTGTTGTGGCAGTTGCCTGAAGTCTCAGCTTCTCAGGAGGCTGAGGCAGGAGGATTGCTTGAGTCCAGGAGTTTGAGGATGCTGAGTTGGGCCAAGCCCATGGCATTCTAACCCAGGCAACAGAAAGAGCCTTTGTCTCAAGAAACAAAAAACAAAACAAACTCCCTGGAACCTTTTCCTACCTCCCATTAAATCTGGCCTGGCCTTGTGACTTGCTTTGACCCATCAAAAGCAGTGGAAATAATGTCATACAATTGTTAAGTCTAGGTCTCCAGATGCCTTGAAACTTTCCCTCTCATTCTCCTATTGCTCTGAGACCTTTTTGTGAATAATTGTGAGAGACTGCTGCAGAGGCCAATGCATGAGGACTCAGGTGCTCCAGCCAATAGCCAGCACCAATAAGTGCTGTGGGCGAGACCATCCTAGAGGCAGCCCCAATTGAGCCCTGGTGCTATAGCTGCATGAATGACCTCCCACAAGACCAACAGAAGAAAGGCCCAGCTGAGCTGGGCACAAGCCGCTCACTTATGAAATGTTTACTGTTTCAAACTACTAAGTTTTAGAGGGATCTATTTTTTTTTTTTTTTTTACAATAGATATGGTATCAGAAACTTGAGCTGTCTGTTGTTTGCAACCTCAGTCAACCAAATCACTTAATTCTAACAGCCTCTGCTTCCTTCTTTGTGAAATGTGTGTATTTTACTTATCTGTCACCATCGATTCCAGGTTTCAGATTTTTACTTTCACTGAATGAAAACCAAACTCAAAGAGGCTCAGCAATGAAAAGAATTTATTAGCTCAAATAACAGCAAAGTCCAAGGTTTGGTTTGGTTTCAAATATGATTTAATTCAAGGACTCAAATGAGGGTACCAGGGGTTTGTTGGCCCCTTTCTTTCCATTCTGCTTTCTTCTGAGTGTTAGTTTCAAAACTAACACTGGGTGGGCTTATCACAAGTGTGGCCCTGCAGTTCAGTTCACCCAGCCTGGTAAACCCAAGCAGAGGTTTGACTCTCATTGGACCAACTAGAAATGTGTGTCCATCTCTAGGCCAGTCAGGACAGCAGAATAAGTTCTAAATGGTCAGGGCTGGGGCAAAAATTGCTTCTGTGCCAAAAGGAGAGCCTAGTTGTCCACAAAGAACAAGTGATGTGGAGAGGCCCAGGGTTGGGGTAAGGGGAGAAAGGAAGACTTACCAAGACCCTTTGGAGAGATTAGCATAAAGGAAAATCAAGATGATATTACTATTTAATAGAAGAAAGGAAATGGAAGCTAAGCAGGTTAAAAATAACAGATGTTCACTCACAGGCTGGATGAACAGATAATAGTTAATAGTTTACATTTATTAAATGCTTATTAAGTGACTGGCACTACTCTAAGTACTTTATGTATATTAATTTCTATTAATCTTCTCAATTTAGGAATAGAGGCAGTCATTACGGTACTCTCACTCTATAAATGAGGAAGATGAGGCACAAAGTGGTTATTTATTTATTTTTTTGCAGTTTCTGGCCGGGACTGGGTTTGAACCTGCCACCTCTGGCATATGAGGCTGGTGCCCTACTCCTTTGAGCCACAGGCACCACCCCAAAGTAGTTATGTTAACTATGGTCATGCAGATGTCTGTAATATCAGAACCCAATTAGACTTATAGTCAAAATAGGTCCTCCAAGATTCCCATCCACTGGTATGTAATGCCTTCTTGAAAGTGAATGGGATCCTCAATTGACCAATTAATCATTCCCTTGATGTGATGGCTCACTTTTGAGACATATCATTTTGATGTCTCAAGACTCCTTCATAGTCAACTGTAGGAGGATTCTTCTGCTGGTTTTGAGTAAGAAAGCTGCCATGTTGTAATGGGGCCATGTGGTTTAGACCTCTGAGAGCAATCCTTGGCTAATAGCTAGCAAGAAGACTGTGCCAGTCCTACAACCACGAGGACCTGAATTTTGCTAGTAACCTGAAAAAGCTTGGCAGAGGAGCCCTAGCTCAGGATGACCAAACCTGATGCACACCTTGATTTTAGCTTGATGAGACCTTCAGCAGAGGACCCAGCCTTGCGGTGCCCCAACTTCTGACCTCTGAGACTGAGATAATGAATGAGTATGTATTGTTTTAAGCTAAATTTGAAAGTAATTTGTTAGCATTTGGCACCTTCTCTTTCTTGCCTTCTTATTTTCCATCTGAATAACTAGGCTTTCCTTTTCGTACTTCCAGAGCCCTTGTACTGTATTATACAGCCCCCACCTTACCTGAATTGAGGGTTGTAAATACCAGCTGGGAACACGGCAGGGCCACTGCCAGGTCACTTTTGTGCTGCTAGCACTGGAAACAGTGTCTAGTGTGTATGAGCTGCTCTGTAATTGGTTGTAGAATGAATGAACAGGCATCTGTGCAGTATGTCTGTAATGTTTTATTTTATATTTTATTTTATTTAAGACTCACTCTGTTGCCCTGGGTAAAGTGCCAGGGAGTCATCTAAGCTCACAGCAACCTCAATCTTTTGAGTTCAATAGATCCTCTCCACTCAGCCTACTGAGCAGCAGGGGCTACAGGTACCCAGGGCAATGCCTGTTAGTTTTTCCATTTTTAGTAGAGATGGGGTCCTGGTCTTGAACTCCTGAGCTGAAGCAGTCCTCCTGCCTTGACTTCTCAGAGTACTAGGCTTATAAACCTGAGCCACCCTGCCTAGCAATGTAACATTTTATCTTCTGTAGTAATGGAGGGGAGGGGCTTCCTAGAACAGTTCACACATTAAGTTGCAGCTTGCGGCCCTAGGACAGTCACCAGCCTATGCATAATTGGATGTGAAATTTTACATTACTCAGGTAGCCAAAATTCACTCTCCAAACCCATGCGAGGTTCTCCTCCCCTCCTCCTAAGCTGCTTCTTAGCCATCCAGATTTCATTGTCTTCTCTGTTTGTTCTTTTTTTTTTCCTTTTCCTTTTCACAGCTGTGGAGGCAAACAGGTCTGGGTTCAGAATCTCAGCTGCTCAGTAGATGGGGATCCATCATTTGCTCTTTTAAGCATATTTCCTTGCCTATGTAAGGCAGAATTGTAAGGACTCCCTGAGAAAATTTAGCAGGTACTTAGCAAGGTGAATTCCAAAAAGTTCCCCCTCCTCTCCTTTTGTTCATGGCTGTATTCTTGGTAAATCCAGAACACACTAGGTGCTCAGTAAGTACATCTGCTGAATGAGCAGTTTACGGGAAAAATTCAGCACAGTGCTTGGTGGAGAGAAAGCATTCCACAACCGGCAGTTTTTATTATGTCCATTTGACAGAGGAAACTCATCTGAAGATATTAATCCAAGTGTTCCACAGATTTTTTCCCATTTCATCCCTCAACCTCTAAGAATGTACTCAGGCACGCTGGGGTGATTCAAACCTATCTCAAAGCTTCTACCAACAAAATACCCCTTAGATACACGACTTTCGAGAAAACTGGCCTTCACAAGCATTTATGAGGGAGTCACAATTTCAACAAAACCAGGAAGGACCGAATTCCAAAGCAAACAAACTCGCGTCATTCTCCACCCCAGCTGGGGGAGGGTGTTCACCCCCGTTCTGCTAAAGATAGAGCCCGGGCCCTCCCCGGGAACTTCCTGGCTTTTATTTGTTTGTAATCCCAACTTTTCAAAGGTTTTCTTTTGGAAGAGTGGGTGCGAAACTGCCTCCCTAATCACATCTTGCAGGAGGATCTCTGAACATCTGTATATTATTTGAAAACCTAGCATCCGGAAGGGATGTTTGGGTGGGTGGAGGACCCTGCCGAGGTGGGATGAACAGCAGAGATACGTTAGAAAAGTGTTAATATCGCTTTTAAACAGAGGCAGAAAAATTAGGCAAAAATTACAAATGGCTAATTACCTTGGCTCAATTACACAGTTAATCAAAAGCGTCGCCTTCCCCACTTTCAGCACCAAGTGGGGGAAAATAGGGCACTCAGAGGGCTAAGCGATAAAGATCTTCTCACTGAGAGCCAAGGGACAAAACTCATTACAGATAAGCCTAGTCCTCCCATTTCCCCCGGACGCCTCTCCCGGTTAGCTAAAGCAGTAGCCGCTCCCCGGGTAGCAGCCAGGAAATCAGTCTGCCCCGCGGCGCTTTCGCCCAGCTGGGGGTAAGAGGCGCGCTTCCTGCACCCTCCCCGCGGCCGAGCCCGGGTGCAGGAACCTTCTCCCTAGGAGCAGAGAGTTGGGAAAACTCCGCTGCCGATCTATCCAGGCGCCGGGGAAGGGGGTGTGGGGTTCGGAAGGGGTGGATTTTGCAATCCTGGGATCGATATTCTCTCCTTCCTCCTCCCCCAGCCGTTGACTCGGCCAATGGACGCCGAAAAGGAAAAAAATTAATTCTCAGTACACCCTGAGTGTAAAGGCCGCTCGGCTTTGTTTCCCGGCGGGGGAAGGCGTTGGGCTGGGGGTGCGAACAAGGGGAGCGGGCGCTGCTCCCCCCCGCGGCACTGCCCGCGCAGTGAAACGCAACCGGAAACCCTTTCCCCTACTGGGGCAGCTGGCCGCTTTTCTCCTTTCCCTGGACCCGGGCGAGGGGCGCCTCAAGTCTCCGATCCGAGAGCTATCCGGACTCGGGGACCTAGCCAAACCCGCGCAGAGTGCGGCGTCTTTAAGAGCCCGCACAACGGGAATCTGGCAAAGACACGCCGGTCACAGAAGGAAGCCGCCCTCATTCTACTTCCAAGACCGCGCCTGAGGCGCCCCTAGCCCCCAAACTGCCCCAGTTGAGCCCACGAAACCCGGGGTTACAGCCGCGGAGCAGAGCCGCGGGACCCCCTGGAGGCGGGAGCTGAGCGTGGCTGCTTTAAGAGCACAGAGCGCGCGCCCCCGCCGCCGGCTGCCCGGGACTGCGCGCCCCCGCTGCACCGCGCGCCCCCGCCGTCGCGCGCCCCCTGCTCGTTCGCTCGCTCGCCGGCTTTAAAGTCTCTGCCAGGATCCATGCTCACATGTTACTTCCTGTATGGAGGCATGGCCAGTTTCCAGCCCCGCGCTCCCCGATCCTCCCCAGCTTGCGTCGGAGCCACAACTTTCAGGAGCATGGACTGAAGGCGCCCTCGCCCCAGCGCCCCTCTGAAATCCTTTGTGTTTTCCTACGTTTCCTCCGGCCGTTTCTATTTTGGGGGGCTCTCCGCTCCCCCCACCTCTCCCCTCCCCTTCCCCGCTTGCAAACATGCCTCCTTCCTTCCCGGGGCCCTGGAAGGAGCTGCCTGCCTGAAGCCCGGAGGCGCCGCGCCGCGCTCAGCCCCGCCGCCGCCCGCCGGCTCTCGGGCTGTGCTGCGCTGCCGACTCAAGTTGGGGATCCTCGGCTGCTCGCCGCCGCCGCTCGTGGTCCCTGCCTTCCCCGGGCCCGGGGCATCGCCGCCGTCAGCCGACTCCTCGCCTTGCCTGCTCGGCTCGCTCCTTTTTGAACGGAAAGCAGCCTTTCTCTGTTGAGAGGATCGTCCCCAGCGTGGTTCCACGTTCCCGGTCACTTTTTGAGATTTTCCGGGGGACGCTCGGCGGCTTCCCGGATTCCAAGGGGACTCGGGCCGCCGAGCGCGGGGGGCCCGGGGAGCTGGCGAGCCGGGGAAGCGCCCCGGCTTAGTGGAGGCTCGCACGGAGGCAAGAACTTATTCAACAAGTTTACCCCCCCTGCTTTTCTCTTTTCGATGTGCGTTTTCGGACATGCGGAGGTTACTGGAACCGTGTTGGTGGATTTTGTTCCTGAAAATCACCAGTTCCGTGCTCCATTATGTCGTGTGCTTCCCGGGTGAGTGCCGGCCGCCCAGGGGACGCGGCCCCGGCCGGCGCGCGTGGGGGATGCAGAGTTCTCGCCGGAGCGCGGAGCTCGGGCGTGCGTCCCCGGGACCCCGGAGAGGGTGGAGGGGGGCCTGGCGCTCTGGAAGGAAAGGGAGATCAGCTCCTCCGGCTTCGGCGATATTTAGGGAAGCTGGTGGTCAGGAAGGGGCCGGGGAGGGGACCGGGAACGCGGGGGTCTGTTCCCGCCTCGGTTTAGGCGGCCTGGGGAGCTGGAATGGTGGTAAAACGGGACTTGATTTGCTGATCTGCTGCTGATCGGTAGAGCTAGAGTTGTGAGGCGGTTTGGGGACACTGGGGCCATGGGGAGGATGCCTCTGTCGGTTTGGGGGCCCGGGGTGCGCCCCTCGTTCCAGCGGGGATTCAAGGAGCTCAGAACCGGGGGCTCGCTTTACTGCTCTCCCACCCTTTGGAAGGGCTGGTGTTAGGGGTATGGAAGCCGGCGTCCGGCCGCGGAGGACTGAGAATGTGGGGAGCAGCCTGCATTCTTGTTTTGGGGGTCGAGGGCGTCCCCCGCCCGCTTGGGGCTGGGGCGCGGGCTGCGCTTCGGTGGCGGCGTGAGGCATCCTCCCTGGGCTCAATAGGGAGGGCATGGACCAGGTGATTTGGGGAGACCATTGGTTCCCCTAACTCCAGCTCGCGGCGCTTTCTTTACGCGACTCTGTTTAGCTAGGTTGCAGGGGTCGGGGCGATGGGGGCGGGTCGGCGGCCAGGTTGCAGTTAAGCCGGGGTGGATTTTTTTCCTGCCTCGCGCGCCCTGCCTACCTTCATTTTTGCCCTTTTGCAGGCTTTTCACGGCTGGCAGACCCAGACCCGCTCCTTTCTGGTCAGGTTAAGACTGGAACTATATTGACCATTAATGAAGAGAATAAATCACCTCGCGTAACTGTGTGCGGCTCGGCGACCCTCCACTTCCAGACCTCAGCCTGCAGGCCCCTTCCCCGCTCCCCTCGGGGCGGGCAGAGGCCAGCCGCTTCCCTCTTCCCTCTTGCAGGCTCACTGGGCTGCATCCTTGAGGCTCCCTCGAAGCTGTCGGGCTCCATCCCTGAGGGTGGAGGACAAGTCCTTTGCCCGCCGGGAGAAAGGGTGGAGAAAAGGGGGCAATTCGCTTTTCATCCCTTGCTTTTTTCTAAGGACAGAGAGTCCCCCGTTTGTCTACTCTCTCACCCACCAGCTCCTGGATACCCGGAGGTAGAGGTTATCTGAATCAAGGAAAAGAGGAACGGGCCCCGATATTTCTGCTCTGCCTGGTTACAGCCGCCTGTCCCCAGGCAGCTACAGAGCCTGGTTTTGGTGCAGCCGGTCCCCCAGCCCTGACATGCGCCCAGAAGCAGGCGCGGGCTGCCCTTGCTGCCCACCGGGACTTGCTACGGGAGGACTGGTAGCCAGTGCCCCCTTTGCGGGTTCCGGGCTGACCTCGAGGGGCACAGAGGTAAAGCTCGTCTTTTCTTTTGCACCCCCTTTTCCTCTCTGCGCATCCTCCGGACCATGAAGCCTCACGGAGCTCCAGCCACAGCCCAGAAACCCAGCTTGGAGGCTGAGCGAGGACGTGCGTCCACACTCACCGGAGGCCTGAGGTTTTCCCACTGGGGTCCTGCCTCTGTGATGGTGCGGGCCGTGGGTACATCTCCCCTGAGAAATAGCTGCCTCTTTCCCTTAAAGATCACTGCTCAGTATTTGTTTTAATCATTTCCCCCTCCTAAACCCCCTCCCCTTTTTTTGCCACAGACTTGCCGGCTGAGTGGGCTCAGGTGCACACAGGGGTCGAGCTTTGTGAGGACCATGCTTTAATGGGGGCGGTGGGAGGCAGTGGAGGGCAACCTTGCGAGATAAGAAGCATTCCACTTCTGGCCTTGAGCTTGGGGCTGCAGTCAGCTGGGGGCTGACCGGGCTTTTCTTTTTCCTGGTGTCTGAGGAAGCTTGAAATCCAAAATGGGCCTGCCAGGGATCCTGCCTTTGTGGGGCTCGACCATTTTCGTCTTCTCATTTTCCTTTCGTGCCCACGCTGCGAGGTAAATGGCCCTTTCCCGGGTCCAGGAGCCGCAGGGCTTCGGAAAGGGAAGGGGCAATGGTGGGAGACGCGGGGAGAGAGGGATTTGGTTTGGAAAAGTGCAGCGGGAGAGGGTGCTGCAGCCTTGGAGCAAGGCAAAGTTGAAATACCAGAGCCGTTGGGAGACGCTGGGTGCCGCGATGCCGCTGAGCCTCAGGGGGCGCCCCCGAGCCACTTGTCTGGCCCCTGCCACCTCCGGTGGTCGGCCGAGGCCACCTCCATGCTGCGGGGACGGGGCGCGCGCGTGCCCGGGTCCCCGGGCTCCGGGGCTGCGGATGCTCCTCGGCAGGAGGAGGCAGCCTTGACTCGGCGAAGCTGCTCCTGGCCTTCTCGAAACCCGGTGGTGGCCAGAGTTTTCTGTGGGACCCCCCCTTCTTGCCTGGCATAAGCTCGAAAGCGTTTGTCTGTTTGACGCGAGTGATAAAAATGCTTCTGGTTTGGGATTAGGGTGCTCCTTGTGAGTCTTAGACAAAATCCTTTGTTACTTTGTTTCTTCCCACAATCTCAACAACTTTTCAGTTGCATTTTCAGTTGTGTTTCTCAGCTCCTGTTCAGGATACAGAGTAGCTGCAGTTTGGGGAGGGTTTTGGAAACCGCACTGGCACGGGTCTTTCCACAACAGCAGTATGGCCAGTGTGAGATCCTTGTCAGGGTTAGTGCTTCAAGTGATGCTTTCCCAAGTGCAGAGCAGAAGGATTCTCTCACATGATAGTGGGCAAACATTCTTGTCATCTATCTTTTAAAAAATTATTGTGAAAAATTTACAGAAATCAAAAAAATGTAATGGACCCTTGCAGACACTCCACTCAGCTTCAACAATTATCAACTCTGTTCTGTCCCCCGAAACCCGCCTTATTTTAAGGCAAATCCGACACACATTCGTGTAAACTTTGGTATATATCTGTAATCATTGGGAATTTAATTGCCTCTGACATGATATAAACTATTACTTGAGAGGGTTAACCTTATATCTATTTTACATTCTGTAGCTATTCGGAAAAAAAATTTTTTTTAAAATTGATTTCTTATCTCTTTTGGTTCTCAAAGTGAAACGATTCTCTTTGGTTCTGAGATGTTTTGTACCATAATTACATTATATCTAAGAGACTGGTGTTGGAAACACTTCAGATGGATAAGCTCAGCTGTGTACCTTGGATGTGTCAGAATTAAAGGATCCATGATCGATGTCGGGTGAATAGTGAATCTCCCTCCTAGCTGTGGCTTGTATTTGCATGTGCATGCTTTAGTCCTTTTGGACATCCCTTATGGCCTTTGAAGGGAAAGGCAAAATTAATATTTGAAAGGCAGCAGACTTACTGTTAGGAAAGATACTGTGGTGAAAGATCATGCAGTATGTTTTTCCCCTTTTGAGTGTCTTGTTGAAAAGGAAGACTCTTTATCCAGTCTAAACTGGGTCCCTGTGGTACAATAATGGAATACAATCTTTGATATTTCCTTCTAAACAGAATTCACATTAAAGGGTTGATGAAGAACATTAATAAAAACGGGCACAAATAGGACCTTTGGAAGTGGGGAAAGCTGCTGTTGCTAGAGTAAGAAAGGTTGTAGGAAAGGTGGTGTGATGTGAGAAAGGGTACTACCCCTTAGCGAAGCTTTGAGTATCTCCTCTTAATTATAAACTTGTTTTCAATGAGTAGAAGATTATGAAGTGGTCCAGGGAAGGCTGATGATTTAATGCAACAAAACAAAAACCCTTTTGTATATACTTTGTCTTCTGAAAAACTGGCAAGTTTAACATAGCAACATTGCTCATACCTTGTACCCATCGAAAGGAACTTACATAGGATTCAAATAGGCCTAGAGTAGCAATTATTAGGGAACTCTTTACTCCTTTGCCCCTACTCCTGTTCCTGGAAATGTCTTAACCTAAGAGATGGCCTGGGCGCTTAAATTAGCCTTACCTGGGTGAAGAAAGCAAGTTAAGCATTGCTAGTGGGTTGTTGATTTCATAATTCCTTTTATGTAGAAATCTTGTTTGTTTTTTAAAAATCTGGATTTCCATTCATCACTTTACTTTTAGCATATGATTCAAAGAAATGTCATTTCCAAGCAGGATGAAGATTGTAATATGGGTGTGCATTCTGATTTGGGAGGTTAAAAAATTTATGACTAACACTTTTATTCTGGGCCACGTCTTTAAGTGCCATCGCTTTTCATAACTCAGTGCTTATGGGAAAAATTTTGAGAAGGTGAAATTCCCCGGAAAGCACTTGATACACTCAAATAAGCACTTGATAGTATTTGGTTACAGATTGACCACTATCAGATGATGGGTGGTAATCCCTGAAATTGCATTTTGGGATGTATCTGATCAGAGGACAGAAGGTCTTTGTATCTGTTAATGTAACGGAAGCTAACAAAGAGTGCCTATCCCCACTTTTTAATTCTCCACCTGAACTAGACCTAGGTAGAGTTAATAACTAATGATGAGGTGCAGGGAAGGTTCAGGAAAATGAGAAAAGTTCTTTTGAGAAGCGCTTGCTTGCAACAGGCTCTGAGAGCTTCTTGTGGAATTTGGCAACAGTCATATTGAATTTATCCTAGAATGAAGTTGCCTATGCAAATGATTAAAAGATGAAATACCTTTATTTCCCAGTCTGAGAAATGGGAGTGACTGTCTTGTTTGCAAAATGCTGAACCCGGACTATGGCAGTGTTCTGTGAACTTAGAAAATCAAATGCTTATCTATGAAAACTGGTTCTCTGTTAGTTTGCTTTGGCTTACTTTTGGTATTTTGTTTATGTGAAGTAGTAACCAATGATATAACTCCAAAAAAGGTTAAGTGTATTTCAAACACCTGTATTTACTACTCCTCCTCCTTTTCCCTACCATTCTTGCATCTTAAATTTCCAGGACTACAGATTATTAGTATCTCCTAAAACAAAACAAAGAAATCTTGAAGTAATGTAGGTGAAGTTCACTTTCACAAAAGTCTGTGATGATTGTAACACATTAATTGGTGGTTTACTCCTACTGTTGGGTTTGTAAGTGATGGCCTTGCAAGATTGCTTTGAGTAGCTAGAGGGCTCCCTGAGCAATTGTCCCCTTCTATAGGGACACTTGTAATTGGAGAGCCTGTTTCTCTTGGTATTGTTTGCAGCAAAATGGGTGGTGTTTTTATAGAAAAAATATAACCTCCTTGAGATGGCTTGCTAGGTGTATGCAGGCTCCAGGTTTTTATGACTGCAGTACTTGATAGGACTATTTAAAAAAAATTTAAAAACTTTTTTGGTGCTGGGTGCAGTGGCTTATGCCTGTAGTCCTGGTGCGTGGGGAGGTTGAGGAGGAAGGATAACTCAAGGCCAGGAGTTTGAGACCAGCCTGAGCAAGAGTGAGACCTGGTTTCTAAAAAATAAAAATAAAAATAAATTATAAATAAATAATTAAAAAAATAGTTGGGTGTGGTACTTGGGTACCCTGTAGTCTCATACTTGGGAGGCTGAGGGAGAAGGTCACTTGAGCTTAGGAGTTTTAGGTTGCATTGAGCTGTGATGATACTATGGCATTCTAGTCCTGGACAACAGAGTGAGACCTTACTAACTCAGAAAAAAACAAACAAAAAAACAAAACCCCATGTCCATAGGAGAGAAAAACACAATTAAAATCAAGGAAGCGGGAGGAGGGAGGCAGAGGCAGAAGTGGGACCTTTGGTAAGGTCTTAACCAGCACAGTGTAGGGGTCTAGGCACACCTGGGTGAAGAGCTCAACTACAACCTGGACTTTACCAGGTTCCAATGTAACCTAATTGGAGGCACCCTTCTGGTAATCTGAAGAGAAAAACCTGCTTCAGAGCTGGTTAGAGGAAATGATAGCTTATCAGGTTCTATATGTGCCTGGTTTCTCCTTTAGAAGCTCCCCTAACTGAATTGGGTGGGGTTACTGTTGTACTTGGGGTGGGTGGTGTGGGAGGCAACGTACACACTGAATGAGAAATTTGATACCTGTCAACCAGTTGATGAGAGTCACTCTACTGTTTTGTCAGCACATAGCAAGGAGAAATCTTCTAGGAGCCTGAAACTTGTTAACGCTTTCTGTTTTATTTTTTTCTAAACCAAGTTGCTATTGAGAATTGTACAGAATATAGCAAAGTGGGTAAGAATATGGCTTCTGGAGCCAGCCTGCCTCTGCCCTTGTTAGCTGTGCTACCTCAGACAAGTTACATAACCTCTCTGTGCCTCATCCCCCCTCTGCCCCCCACCCCCGGAAGTGAGGTGGTGATAGACCCTGACTCCTAAGGTCTCCGTGAGGCTTGAATGAAAATGCATGTAAAGACTTAGCACTGTGCATGAGAAATAGTAAATGCTTGGTAAAGTAACCATCTTTATCTTGTGTCTGCTTTAAAGAGATTTGGATAGGAGTATATGAAAAGCAGAATATAGAACTGAAGGGGACAACTGTATATATGAATAATTTTTAAAAAATTTATTTAAGCATTTGTGATGACAAATCTTTGCTGTTGAGGAAGGGCACGAGGACATCCCTTGGCAGATTAGTAAAATGGTTATGTTTTGAGGATTAAAGCAGTAGGAAAGCCTCTGTGAAGATACATACCTCCTCACTCCCATTGCAGAGGAGGTCTCTGCTTTCTCAGCTTAAAATGGGAAAAATGCTTTCTGTAGGCTTAAAATGTGCCTCATAAATCTCCCAAATCCCTGTGTAGAAAGAGTTGGTCGGGCATGCCCCTGCTCTGTTAATTCCTCTTCTCAGGCCTGGTGGCTGCATGGGAAGGGAGGGAAAACAGGTCTGCTCTGGAACTGTCATCCCTGGGATTTAATTTGGTGATACGAATGGGAAATAAACAGCAGTACTGGGGTGTTTGTTTTTATTTTGCACTTGGGTGATTCTTGAACATGCTGGTGTGCCTGTCTTGGTATTTCTGTGGCTTCAGAGTATCCAAGAGAGAGCTACACACCCAGGCACAGCTTCTGCCCTCTTGTCATTTTTTTGCACACTGAAACCAGCATGATGGTTTTCTGGCCAAACAACAGAATGTGCTTTTAAACTCCTCACTTTAGCTATTTTTGGGGAGTAGCAAAGTGACACAGTTGGCTACTGAAATGTAGCAACTGAAAAAAAAAAAAAAAAAAAAATGAAAAGAAGAAATGAAAGCATAGTTCATGGAATGTGTAACATTTCCATGTAAGAAAATAGGACAACTGGTCTTATTTTTAGGTCTGTGATACTATCTTTCTGAGTGAGTGAAGCAGGTTGTTTTATAATGCAGTGGGTATACTTTTGAGGAACTCATGAATGTGAATATAAGAAGTGTCTGAGTACCTTGTACCATTACTGCTTCATAAGTACTACTGTGTTCTTAAATCAGATAAATTCATTAATTTGGCATAATTTGGATATCTGACACAGCCACAAGCAGTTTGCTAGGCATAAAAGTGTAGTAGAGATTATTGAGGAAATACTTATAATAATTTTTTTTTTTTTTGAGACAGACCATAGTCCCGCAGCAACCTCAAACTCCTGGGCTCAAGTGATCCTCTTGCCTCAGTCTCCTGAGGAGCTGGGACTACAGGCACCTGCCACATTGCCTGGCTAAGTTTTGTTTTTTTAATTTTTAGTAGAGACATGGTCTTGCTGTTGCTGAGGCTGGTCTCCTGAGTGCTAGGATTGTAGGGCCTGAAATACTGACTTTTTAAGATGGTCTTTAAATTTTTTTAAGAATTGTGAACAGGATTTATTTGCAAAACAATGGTGGGTTATCCATTAAAAAAAAAAAATCACATCACTTTTCTTGAAGTGTTTCTACAGTGAGTGTGGAAGCTGAGAGTCAACTGTAGTCTGAGCTTTGTCACTATGTAGCTTGGCTGCCCCAGCCAGGACAATGGGATCTGGCAGTTGCAGTTTACATACCTCTTATTATTCAGAAATCACACCAGGATCTCAGAGAACTGGGGTGAAATTTTTGATCTTTTGAAATTTGTATTTACTTTGGGCAGTTTTAATCTCTAAAATGGTAACCAAGCGCTTGTGACCAAGGCCTGATGCCTGAGCATTTTATATGCCTGTAATCCTCCCTGGAGGTAGAAACCATGATTACCACCATTTTAGGATGAGGAAACTAAAGCAGAAGAAGGGTGTCACTTATCCATGGTTACCTGGGTAGTAAGTGGGTTGTAGCTATAATCTGTCTCTTTAATTATGTTTTATGAGTATTTTGAATTTTAGACTGGTTGCATTTTGAAGACAGTTTGGAAGCTGTTTTTCCTAGTCCCATAGGAGAATGAATTTAAGAACAGACATAGGTTGGGTGTGGTGACTTACTCCTGTAATCCTAGCACTCTGGGAGGCGGAGGCACACAGATCGCCTGAGGTCACAGGTTCTAGACCAGCCTGAGATCCCCATCTCTAAAAATAGCTGGATGTTGTGAAGGGCGCCTGTAGTCCCAGCTACTGGGGAGGCTGAGGCAAGAGAATCGCTTGAGCCCAAGAGTCTGATGTTGCTGTGACCTATGATGCCATGGCATTCTACCCGGGAGCGACAAAGTGAGATTCTGTCTCAAAACAAAAAACAGAAAAACAGCTTTAAGTATTTCACCCTATCACTTTTCCCATACGTGTATAAGCAAGTGCCATAAATACTGGGTGAAATAATGGTGTCTTCCTGTATTTGCTACAATTAAATAAGGAAATAACACAATTAGTATAGGATTTTATTTGGTTACATTGAAGAGATGACCTTTCAGCAAATTACTTTAGCTTCTGAATAAGCTGATAATAACTGTGGATAGAGTCTGAATTTGTTGGTGGTGAGGTTTTTTTTTGACTCCACTCCCCTTTGGAATAATCTAAATTGATTTGGTTTGTAATTTGAGAACTTTTTTATTTAGAGCTTTGAATATGGTTATTTGGTAATAACATGGTGGTTTTACTATCCCTTATATATCATCTCAGTGTGGGCTGCAGGCTCTGAATCATAACTTCAGGAAAAGGTTTGAGGGCGTTGTGCTTGGCAAGATACGGTTTTGGGTTCTGGATTTTTCCTCTGGAGTTTAGAATAAGCCGTAGGAAACAGGCAAATCAGGGGTGGAATCTTGGGGAAGACCTTCAATTTCTTTGGGCTGTTTTCGTTACCCTCAATTAAATGGCTTCTAAATTTTTTTCTAGAGTTTCAGGGATTATTGCTTCCAGGCTGGACAGTTTGGAATGGGTGTGGCCTTTTTGCTATATGCTAGTCAAATTCTCAGTTACATATTGTGATTTGTGAGGTACACTTCTTGTTGACTTTTTCCTGTGAGAATTGTGCTACTCAAGGTGCTAAGAACCCTTCCATTATCTGGCTAACCTTGTTACGGAATATCCCCTAGGACAGGCAAACCATTTGGTGAGTAGATCTTGGTTAATGGAATACTTGTAAGCCATTTCTTGTTTTTTCTTTTAAACATTAAGCTTTATTTCTGCTGGAGTCCAAGTTAAAAATAAAATGGAAGTTTGCTCATGCCAACAAAGTGATATATTACCTTTAAAATTATCTAATGTGTGGCCTTTAAAACTAATATGATTTACAGTTGAGGTTGTGGAGGCTTGATTCTTTCTCTAAAATAAGAACACAAAGCTAATGCTGGATCTTGTGCCTGGAGAAGGGAAATGGAGAAGGAATAGGCCTGTGAGTTGTCTTGAGTTCTGCAAGGGGCAACTGGCCAGCAGAGGCTCTGTTTGGCCATACTGTGTTTAAAAGAAAAAATTAAGTTAAAAACTGGTCATTTCACATTCCCGCTATCAACAAGTACCTAGAGTGTGCCAGGCACTGTTAAGACGGTGCTGACCAAAGCAGATGGAAGCTCCTGCCCTTATGAGAGCTTACCATACAAGTCTGGTTTACTCTTGAAAAATAGGAAGGTAGCCTGGGTGCAGTGGCTCACGCCTGTAATCCTAGCACCCTGGGAGGCTGAGGTGGGTGGATCGCTTGAGTTCAGGAGTTCAAGACCAGCATGTGCAAGAGTGACACCCTGTCTCTAAAAACAAACAAACAAACAAACAAACAAACCAACCCTGGGTGTTGTGGCAGGCGCCTGTAGTCCCAGCTACTTGGGAGGCTGAGGCAAGAGAATCACTGGAGCCCAAGAGTTTATGGTTGCTCTGAGCTTGATGCCACCGCACTTTACAGAGGTGACTCTGTCTCAAAAAAAAAAAAAAAAAAAAAAAAAAAAAAAAAAAAAAAAAAAAAAAAAAAGGAAGTGTGTGGTTTGCAGGTAATCTCG
>CAUYPK010065953.1:0-36081 GCA_963574355.1 Loris lydekkerianus | reverse complement strand
CAGTGACATTGGATGTGGAGAAAAGGGAACACTTCTACACTGCTGGTGGGAATGCAAATTAATACATTCCTTTTGGAAAGATGTTTGGCGAACACTTAGAGATCTAAAAATAGATCTGCCATTCAATCCTATAATTCCTCTTAGGTATATACCCAGAAGACGAAAAATCACATGATAACAAAGATATTTGTACCAGAATGTTTATTGCAGCCCAATTCATAATTGCTAATTCATGGAAAAAGCCCAAGTGTCCATCAATCCACAAATAGATTAATTGATTGTGGTATATGTACACTATGGAATATTATTTAGCCTTAAAGAAAGATGGAGACTTTACCTCTTTCATGTTTACAAAGATGGAGCTGGAACATATTCTTCTTAGTAAAGTATCTCAAGAATAGAATAAAAAGTATCCAATGTACTCAGCCCTACTATGAAACTAATTTATGACTTTCACATGAAAGCTATAACCCAGTTATAACCTAAGAATAGGGGGAAGGAGGGGGGAGGTGGGCAGAGGGAGGGTGATTGGTGGGACTACACCTGCGGTGCATTTTACAAGGGTATATGTGAAACTTTGTAAATGTCTTAACACAATAACTAAGAAAATGCCAGGAAGGCTCTGTTAACCAGTGTGATGAAGATGTGTCAGTCAGTCTATAAAACCAGTGTATGGTGAAAAAAAAAAAAAAAAAAAAAGAGAAAAGAAATTTAGCAGCTGGTTAAAGGTAAACTAGCTGGAGTAAACTAGACTTTTCTTCATTCTGTTATTTCTTTATTCAATTTATTATTTTTCCCCTTTTCTGGGGGTGTTTTCCCTTGCTAAGAAGGGGTCTTCAGGCCTCATTCTCTCTGCACTAGATGTCAAGGCAGATCATGTCATGGCAACAAGGTAAACTTGATTCTGTCTCCTTGCTGGACCATTTGAATTTTACACCCCATGTAGGATTACTCAGTACATTACAAAAGCTGAACTATTTCCTTCTTCCCCTCTGGCCAGTGTGCTTCCCCCTACAGGACAGTGTGAGACAGCCTGGCTATCTGGGGGGGCCTCCGGGGCGAATTCCACCATTTGCGGAGACAACGTAATGCTAGGTTTGAAACGTGAAGAACTTCTGGGCTTCACCTTAAAGTCCACTGAGCATTCAATGGCTCATCTCATTTTCAATTACAGGGTAGTCATTGTTTTATTCTAACTAAACTGCATCTATCTTCTGATCTGGGTATGTCCTGCCATAACACTCCATGCCCGTCCCACAGCCAATGACATTAAATGGAGTGAAATACATATCAGGGGTGCCCACGTGGTGGCTATTGGACATCTCTTCATCCACATCTGTTGGAAAACAAAAGAAGCAAAAGGCGGAAATTTCAAAGATTTTGTTGGTGAATACCAGATATGTAAGCTACTCTCCTAAATGGGCAGCCTCATCATAAGCAATGGTTCATTGAAAGAAACTTAAACTTTTAATAAAATGTTGTCCTTTTGCTGTCCTCCTTCAGCATATCCCACAGCCCAATGCCCAGACAGACTGCAGCACTTGGAGGAGGACGGGGGGGGGAATGTTTCCCATTAGTATGGAACTGGCAAACTTAGACAGGGCAGTAAGAAAAACAAATATAAAAAATTTCCAGTTCCCAACCTAAATTAGCTATGCCAGAGGCACGATGTCACAGAGAGCCCAGTCAGACCACATAGCTGAAGTTGACTCAAGTGTTCCAGGAGGCTTGGTTCCCACAGACTCCAAAGCACGTGATGAATCCTTCAGAGCTGGTGGCAGTGGTCCCAAATTCATACCAATGCCAAAAATGGATAAGAAAATATTAAAGATAAAACGTTTATCACAGTGATTTTCAACTGGTATGCTGTGGGAGGGTCGTAGGTGTGCTGTGAAAAATTTTAAAGGTCATTAATTAAATTGTTTTTCAAAGAAGTTCAAAGCACAGTAAGTATATTTTTTATTCTTTTCTTTATCAACATAATTCAAGTGTGCTACGAAAGTTTAACTATAGTTTCAAGTGTGCCATGAGATAAAAAAGGTTAAAAAACACTGGTTTAATCAGATAACCTAGGACAAATTTCTCCATTGAGTTGTAGTTTGTTTTCCCAATGTCAGATCAAAACATAGCAATTCTATCTTAATTGTCCAGTGAGTGATCTGAGAAAGAGCTCAGGCCCTGCCTTGCCTGGAGCTCAGCCTCCATGGTGACACAGAGCCCCAGGAAGTACCGGTGCCTGGGTGAGCCACTATTGAAGTCTCATGGCATTCTGCTCGCAGATGCCATCTGCGCCTGTGAAGGATCCTGACAGAAGGAACTGAGAATCGTCCAGGTACGTAAGAGTCTCCTATTCATATAGAATAATGGTCTTTTTTCCTTTCATCCTCATGCTTGTGACCTAATGAAAACAGCCCATAAATTGTGGCCTAGCATTTAATAAATCTGAGCCACGGATTACTTTCATCTTGTGCACCATTTCTGTGTGGTTCCTGACCCTCCTCTCCCAGTGAATGAATTTCAGAATGATTGGTGACATCTTTGCTTATTGTCCTTTGCTAAAGACGCATATGAAGAAGGCCTAGGGCCTCTAGCAGAAAGGTCAGTGGGTATCTGCTGTGTACCCTGCTGTCAACAGTGTGGGCAAGCAGGGCCAAGAACCTTTCCAGAGAGACAGAGTCACATCCACCCCGTGAGCACATGCAGTCTGCTCTCTGACTGGGACTCAGCCTCACCCCTGCTCTCTGTCTCCCCAACAACCCAACCCCACGATCAACACCTCAGGTAACATGTCAACCACACTTGGGCCTGTTCTTTCTTGAAGTAAGGAGGTGAAAGGAGAGGAAAGATGGTCACTCAGGGTCCAGTGAGATGAGCAAGCAGCCCACGGAAAAGCGCCCAGGTAAGCACCCGGTCCCCTGTCATCTAGGCCCCACATTGTGGCACTGCTGGGCTGTTAGCTCTGGCTTATTCAGTGGCTCTCAGTTGTGGTCCCCAGCAGCAGCAGCACCTGAGGACTTGTTAGAAATGCAGGGTCTCATCCCCCATCCCAGAAACCCTGGGGGGAGCCCTGCCTACTGCCCAGCCCTCCCCCCATGTTACTCCAATGCCCACACACACTCAGGACCCACATCACCACCGAAAGCAAAGGTGAGAACGGTGACAACCCCCAGACTGGAGAGCAACTTAAAACCCAGGTGCTCCAAACGTTAGGAACATCAGCAGCATTTTCACACGTAGCAGGTAACAATGAACACTGCGTAGCTCTCACTGTCAGAAGGAAGACCAAGCCAGGCATGGCGCTCACACCTGTAATCCCAGCTCTCGGGAGGCCAAGGCGGATGGACTGCATGAGCTCACATGTTCGAGACCAACCTGAGCAAGAGCAAGACCCTGTCTCTAAAAATAGCTGGGCATTGCGGTGGGTACCTATAGTCCCAGCTACTTGGGAGGCTGAGGCAAGGGGATCACTTGAGCCCAAGAGTTTGAGGTTGCTGTGAACTGTGATGCCACGGGGCTCTACCAAAGGTGACAGAGTGAGATTCTGTCTCAAAAAGAAAAAGAGAAGGAAACCAAGCTAGCCCATAAGCTCCTCTGTGTGTGTGTACGTGTGTGTGTGCATGTATGAGTGTGCATGTGCCTGTACAGGTGTGTCTCACTCTTACTCTTCCTTCCTTCCACATCCCTACCCCTACTCCCAGTAACACTCTTTCCCCCCACCCTCGCAAAGACAAAAATGAAAGAGAACTAACTTCTCCCACAGGTGGAGAGAGAACTGAGCTGTGCATGGTTTAATGTGCTAAACTGGGAATATGGCGCTCCAGACAGCACTCACATTACTGCAGTGATCCAGGGACTACATTCCCAACAAATCCACCCGATTCCCTGGGACCTCCATTTCTCATGACGTGTAACACATCGTCAGCACTTCCTAGGTGGAAAGTGAAAGTCAATTCCAGGAGAGATATGTGTATATTCACAAAATTAGAATGCAAATAGTCCTTCCCTTAGACTTGAAATTTCTAAAACACATTGATAGCCCTAAAATGCCTTAAGTATACCAAATGTGGACTTTCAAACATCAATTGCAGAAAATAGACCCAGCCAAGAGCAGCAAATGTTTGCAGCATCGCCATCCATGCCTTAGAACTCACTTATTACCAGATGACTCAGGAGAAAGATTAAATTCCTGCCATCAAAACATTTATAAGAGAAAGATGAAAATCTTGAAAGTTCTCAGGGTGACAACTGTTTAGGCTCAACACAACACTCCTGGGACTTCAACCAATGGATTTATCCACAGGGATATGAACACATTTTAACACATGTGAATGAAATGAATGAAAAAATACCCTGGCCGTGTTTCCTGACACCGTGGGAAGGGATACGTTACCTAGAGCCCCCTTTGAGAGAAGAAGAGCTGAAGGTCAATTTCCTCGTAACAGAATTTTCAAACAAATCAATAAACATCACCATCTCCTGCTCAGTCCCCTGCAAACCCCTTTAAATTCACATGCCCCAACACCCATGGGGGTTCCATGGACACCCAAGTGTTTCGCTGATGGCATAAAGGTGGCCATTCTGGCCACCCTCCCCGCCCCCTTTCACGCTGGACGCCCCTCATCACTCCAGCATGTGGCTCTTGCTGTCACCAGCAAGGCAGTGAAGCTGAAGGGCCCCAGACCTGGGTCTGTCCAGGCCTGCTGTCCTAGAACAGTTTAACAGCACCCTTGGGAAGGTTTGTGGCTAGCACTCACCTCACCTCCTCCCCTGACTTACAGCCCCAGAACCCTCTCCTGACCCACTGCCTTGGACTACCCTTCCTCATCTCAGGCTCACCATACTGTCTGCTTTTTAATTTCCAAGTTCTGTGGAGTGCTCTGAGACCTTTCCACATTTGTACCATCAGCTCCTCAAACAAGAGCTCAAGGCCTGATTCCCATCTCTCCAGGTGTGCCTCACAATTATGCTCTAATCTGGGCTGCTCTAAGCTCCAGCAGCTCCTCGCTCAGCTCAAACTCATTCCCCATCTCCTTACACCAAGCCCAGGCCTCACCGGGGCTCCTCAGAGGTGACACCCCCATCTGACCTGCTGTGTGGCCAGAAACCCTGGAATTACCCTAACACTGCCCAGCCCACTGGGTGCCAGTACTGTGCCCACAAGGCTTCTCCCCATTCCCAACACACCATACCTCACAGGGGTCCCTCCGTCTGGCACGAACACCCCTCCTCTCATCAGTCTTCAGCCAGAGCTCAGCTCAGATGCCACTTCTTGAGAATCCTCCCTAAATTATCACCCCACCTGTCTGCTGGGGCTCAGGCAGGTCCCTTTGCTGCACATGTTTGGAGATCTGTCTCTTGACCTTAGGTCTTAATTCATCTGTAATAAAATCAATTTGTGTAGCTTCTTTAACGTTATTCTCCCCACTAGGGAGTATGTTAGTCTATTTTTGCGATCATTAAATCCCCAGTGCCTAGCACTTGGAATACAGCAGATACCCAAAGGAGATCTGAAGGTAAAATAAACCAACAGATAAATGAACCCTGTTAATAAATCATGGCCCGCCCCCTAAAATGTAAGCATACTATTTAGCTGTGTACATTAAATTAGGTTCAAAGTAGGAAACAGCCAATAAAATGAATTAAAGCTCCGTTTCACATAATGAAAACATCATTGTTCCTGTTTTCTTGAGCACATACCTAGAAATAGAATGGCTAAAACAAAGCCACCCACGCTGAAGTGCAGTGGCCCGATCACAGCTCACTGCAGCTTTGAACTCCTGAGCCCAGGCGATCCTCCTGCCCCAGCTGCTGACTTCTGAGAGTTCTCTATATATACCATACACAAACTTCAAACAGATATGTGACCTGCAAGTGTTTTCTCTCCGTCAATGGATTGTCTTTTCATTCTCTTAACAGTGTCTTTCAAAGGAGAGAAGCTTTTCATTTTGATTAAGTCCACTCTATCAACACTTTCTTGTATCAATGTCTATCCAAGAAATCTTTGTTTAGCCCAAAGTCACAAATGTTTCCTCCTGTCTTTGCTTCTGGAAGTGTTTTAGTTTTAGGCCTTACATTTACATCTATAACTCATTTTAAGTTAACTTTTGTGTACTAGTGAGGTTAAAGGTCACAGTTCAAGTGTGGGTATCTACCTGTGCCAGCATCATTTATTGGAAACAGTTTCCTTTTGACCATGAATTGATGCGCCTTTTTTAAATGCCGCCACGCATTCAGGGGTCTAATTCTGAACTCTCCCGTGCCATAGAAAAATTTCTCTATCTTCAGTTACTGCTGACGTGTGAAAAACCCTGACATTAAGCCCTCCAACTTCTTTCTTCCTTCTCAAAGTTGTTTTGACGATTTTAAGTCCTTTGCATTTCCATGGACTCCTTAGAATCATTCAAGTTCTCCCAACCCCGCCCCCAACTTATGGGATTTTGGTTGCAATTCTGTTAAATTCATAGATTGATGTGAAGAGAACTGACACCTAATAAGCCTTCTGACTCAGAACAGTGTGTACCTCTTCTGTTATTTGGGTCTTTAATTTCACTCAGCAGCATCTTGTTTAGAGCACCGTCCTTGCTTATCTTATCACATTTATCCCTAAGCATTGCTCTTTGCTTTCTTTCCCTTTCTTTGCTATAATAAATGGCATTTTTAATTATTGCTAATGTCCAGAAATGCAGTTGGTTTTGTGTGTTAACCTTATACCCTTCCACTGTGCTTATTAGCGCTAGTAGCTCTTTTGTAGATTCCATCCAAGTTTCTACATTGACAATCACGTAGTCTACACACGCAGACACTCTGGAAGGCCGTGGTCTCTTTTTCTTGCATGATTGTACTGGCTGAGCTCTCCAGGACAAGGTTGAATAGAAGTTTGAGCTGACACCAGTCTTGTTCCAGTCTTAGGGAGAAAGCATTCAATCCTTCCCCACTGAGCAGGATATTAGCTAAAGGTTTTCACAGATGCCCCTTTCAGGCTTTTTTGTTTGTTAATATCACGAATTACATCATGGGTTTTCAAATGTTTTACCAACTTTCATTCCCTGTGATAAACCCCTCTTAGTTATGACATATTATCCTTTCCATGTAACACTAAAACTGATTTGCTAAATATTATTTTAAAGGCTTATGTCTAGGTTCATGAGGGTTATTGGTCTATAGTATTTTCTTATAACGTCTTTGTTGGGTTTTGTTATCAGGGTAAGGTTTTCCGCATAGAATGAGTTGGGAGGTATTCTCTCAGTTTCAATTTTCCACTAGAATTTGTGTAGAATTGGTATTATTTTTCCTTAAATGTTTGGTAAAATTCACCAGCAATGCTATCTGGCCTGGCATTTTTGTATGAGAAGCTTTTTATCTAGAAATTTATTTTTGTAATAGATTTAGAGTTATTAAGGTTATCCACCTCTTGAGTGAGCTTTTGTAGTTTGTGTCTTCCAAGGAAGTTATTCACTTCATCTAAGTCGTAGAATTTATTGGCATTAAAATGTGTATAAATCCACTTGTTAAACTTTTAACATCTGTAGGATCTGTAGCGATTCCTCATATTGATCATTTGTACCTTCTCTCCCTTTCTCCAGATCAGTCTGACAACAGGTTTATTAATTTTGTTGATTCTCCTCAATGAACTAGTTTTTTTGTTTGTTTTTCTATTTTTGAGACAGAGTCTCACTACGTCACCCTCGGTAGAGTGCCGTGGCATCACAGCTCACAGCAACCTCAAACTCTTGGGCTCAAGTGATTCTCTTGCCTCAGCCTCCCAAGTAGCTGGCACTACAGGCGGCTGCCACAACACCCTGCTATTTTTGTTGTTGTAGTTGTCCTTGTTGTTTAGCTGGACCAGGCCAGGTTCAAACCCACCAGCTCCAATGGATGTGGCCAGCACCCTATCCACTGAGCTATAGTCACTAAGCCAAAGAACTAGTTTTTGGTTTTGACAAGTTTCTCTAGTAATTTTCTGTTTTCTATTTCATTGATTTCCATTCCCTTCTTTATTTCTTTATCTATTACTATTTAAGTTTAATTTTCCCTTCTTTTTCTAGTTTCTTAAGGTAGAACCTCCATTACCGGCAACAAAAGGCTTAACTGTGTCTGCGCACGTAGAGTATCACTCCCAGGATATCATTCTAACAACGTACAAGACCCACGGCTACTTATTGAAGAGCCAACCCTGGAGCTGACATCACAAATACTCAGACTCCATCTAAGTGCATGTGCTTTGCCAGAGGCGCAATAATGAACTCTCACTCCCCTTTAATGGTCTCTGCTGGACGCAGTCTGAAGGACATTCAATTCTAGTCTCTTGTCACATAGAAATATGGCTCCTGTGGCATTTTCTGGAGGTTTAACCTTTGACCACATTCTATTCTGTTTACAGAACCTGTTTTCAAAAGAAATGAAAATGCATTAGTAAGAGCCATAAAAATTGGAAAATGTGTTTCCATTAGAAGAAATCTGCTACCAGGACTATGTTTTATGAGATTAATTACACAAACACAAATTTAAACAAGGCAATTGCTTCAGGACCACAGAAAAACCCCAATAAAAGTGGAACTCAAGAAAACAGAGGCCTGGGCTGAGAGTCCTCATGTCCAGATGGGCCTCTTACTCCTGGAGAGGCAGCAACAGAAGCGATTAGAACTAGGAATATTCTTCCGAAAGTCCTATTTTTTTTTTTTTTTTTTTTTTTTTTTTGCCAAAACCACTATAACATTCTTCCCTAAACACCAAAGTCATAATCTTCTGGTATGTGTTCAGAGGGCAATAGGCTTTTTCAAAAAAATCTGTGTTCCTAACAAAAGACATCTGAAAATTTTCCTAACTACAAAGGGGTGCTTAAAAGCTTCTTATAGACCTAAACTGCTTTAAGGACAAAAAACAGAGGGGAAATGTCTTCCTGTAGGAACTTAGTAGTGAAACACTCAGAGTTGAGGGAGAAAGGCCATCGTAGGCCATAGTATTTACAAATAATCCAAAACCAGACCATTTGAAACAAAAATCATGCTGTTGGAGCAAGACTTCCGGCAAGAAGCGACATGACCTTGAAGCAAACTTGCAACTGTGGAGTCTCACTTCAGCAGCTGAATGCAGACTGGAAGAGGCTAGAATAAGTCTCACTTCAGCAGCTGAATGCAGACTGGAAGAGGCTGGAATTGCTTTTATATACGCTTTTGGGGGGTTCTGAATTATGTATAATTTCTTTACAGAAAAGATAGGAATATCATCAGCCCCCTTTTACAAACTGCTCTAAATGCAATAATAAAGATATGTGCAAAATACCAAGCAAAAGGGAAAAAAACACTTTAAATAACTGTAACATTCAAGTGCTTACACAAGAGAAGAGATTAGAAACGCATGAAAGGAGGACATGGGCACATTCACTTGCCTCCCTCTCTAATAATATAAAGATTCCAGTTCCAAAACAGTAAAGCACAGTTACTTCATCTTCACTCTTGGAAAACCCTCCAAAGCATCCAGGAGAACAGAAACACAGATCATCTCTAATAACTCGAGAGGACACCCAGGCCCCAACCCGCGGCTATGGGGCAGGAGCCAGGTGGAGGGTACATGGTGGGAGCAGCTGCAGGTGGGAGCTCTTGAGGGTGGGAGGGCAGCAGAGGCTGAAACAGGTCACGTGAGACCCTGGCCTTCAGGCCCAGCCCCACCACACCCAGCCACCCCTCTTGCCAGCATCCCTGAGGCTCATCCTCTGGGGAGGAGTGAGGCCAAGGGGTCCAGAACCTGGTGTGAGCAAGTACTCACCTACTTTCTCAACCTGAAAATGGAGGAGATGGTGGTAGTGCCTCCTATGGCTGTTATGAGGAGGAAATCAGTTACTGTGCAAGGAGCACTTAGACAGCACCCAGCATGTCACTTGCACTCAAGACATGATCTCTGACTGCCGTTAATAAGACTTCTACATAAGAGAAGAGAGAAAATACTGGGGCAGAAATTATCAAAGAAATAATACATACTTTTTCCAGAAATAAAGGCTATAGAGGGTTTTGGGGGGGGGTTTGGAGACAGAGTCTCACTATGTTGCCCTCGGTAGAGTGCCATGGTGTCACGGCTCACAGCAACCTCAAACTCTGGGGCTCAAGGGCTCCTGTTGCTTCAGCCTCCCAAGTAGCTGGGACTACAGGCGCCCGCCACAACGCCCAGCTATTTTTAGAGACAGGGTCTCACTCTGTTTAGAGACAGGTTGGTCTCAAACCTGTGAGGTCAGGCAATCCACCCACCTTGGCCTCCCAGAGTGCTAGGATTACAAGGCATGAGCCACCATGCCCAGCCATATAAAGGGTATTTTAAGAAAAAGTGTAAGCACTGATTTGGGATTAAGCTTATGTATGCATGTGTGGTCCCATATTGAAGAATGGTGCATACACACACACACACACACACACACACACGCACGCAGTGTGTTATCTGTGACCACAGCGATGCCACGCAACTAACCATGAAACCCCCGTGGCCATCCACAGCCCGTCCGGCCTGTGCAGCTGCGCCAACCTGGCTGGACTCCCTCTAGGGTGTGAGGCTGCCTGGGATGGGCTAGACATGGACACCTGAGTGCCCCTCCACATTCCTGCATCCCGCCCAGCCTGCCCTCATGGGATGAGGGTCTGAGGGAGTTTGGAAGTATCCAAGGCCTCCCAAGGCCTAGGCCAAGAACTGACACCAGTCACTTCTGCCTTGTTCCAGGATAAAACCAGTCAAAGCCAGTCAGAGGCAGGACATGGGGAAAAAGACTCCACTTCTTGATGGAGGAGCTACAGGTCACTTTGAAAGGGACATGGCTACAGGGAGGGCTGGACAACTGGGGCCACTTCGGTAATTTACTCTACTCTACTTTGTGTTCCAGGAGCTGACTCCATCATCATTACTCAAGAGCCCCCTCCCAGCACAATCCTGGGAGCACTGCTCACTTAGACTATAGTGTGAGTGGTTTTCCCAAGACTGTGCAGTGCACAACTTAGACAACCACATGCAAGTGCCCTCAGTTAACCCATCTACAAAACAGAGTATGGGCTGGATGGTCTCTATGTTCCTTCACGCTGAGGACTCACAAACACTTCAGACCTGAGACTCCATCATTTCTCTTCTAAGCTACCTGAAAAGGTGGCATAGAGCGTGTGTGTGTGCTCTTCTCTATGTACGATGTGGCTCACCAGCATGCCCGTTAATAGGAATGTGATCAACACATAGATTAGAAATGGATTTAAATATGTCTGACATCAATATTGCACATGTTGCACGTGAGCCCCCGCCCCGTCCTTCAGACTCCCCAGCATGGCACTGTCCTTCAGCAGTGGCCCTGAGAGCCACCAGCCCAGCTCATAAAACTAGAAGATAAAACACCAATTAGGAATAAATTCTCCTAATCTAACTTGGTAGAACTGATGAGGAGGAGAAAAGTGAGACATTGTAGCAAGGAGCACAGGGTGGAGTGCACAGGGCGGAGTGCGCAGGGCAGGACGGAGGGGCCCTGGGGCCTCACTTCCCATCTGAGCCTTGGGCTCTCTGCATGAAACCTTAGACAAGTGAAACCCGAGTCCAGCCAGCTCAGCCTGCCACCAGCTGCTGTGCAGGGACCCAGCTAAGCACACCGGTTCTGCAAACCCAGACAATGGCGGTCTGTCCTGGGTGACATGGGAGGGCCCACCAGCTCCTGAAAGGTGCAGATGTCTCCCCCATTTGGAAGATAAAGCTGTATTCCCTGAAGTGTGCACCTCTCATGGTCAAATCTCAGCTCAGAGTTTTCTGGACACAATGGGGAAGGTGTTCAGTGTCAATCAATAAAATAGTAAATGCATTTGCTGAGGAATTACTTTGTGCCCAGCACATCCGCTTGTTACCCTGGTAACAAACTACTGCCCCAATAGGCCGTTCTTACCAGCAGGTGCCATTCATCTCACTTTTACCAGAAGGAAATTGAGACCCAGAGAAGTTAGGCAGGCTGCCCAAAGACACACAGCAAATGGCTGCAGTACCAGAGCCCGTTCTGCCCAATGCTGAAACCCTAATGAAGGCCCCATCTTACAGTGTCCCGGGCAGGCACCAGCCATGGCAAAGCTGGTGCCCAGAGGAAAAACATGCCTTTGCCACCTTCTACCCATGGTGACAGACACAGGGGCAGATCTCCAGCCCCTGGGAAATTCCAATCTCTACAAGCTGCTCTATCCCCATTCATCCCACAGCCCCCACTCCCGTTTCTTGTACTTTATAGTCATCAATTGCCCCTAAAAGGAGAGACACTCTTAAACGTCTATTTAAAAGTGTGTGCACACGTGTGTACATATTGTTCTAAATCTCCGTTTAAATGGAAGCCTGGTAGTGCTGAGTGGGGGAAGCCCCAGGTACCACAGTGAGTCACCACATAGCCTGCGGCAACCCCAACTCACATCCTGCCTGAGGAGAAGGGCATGGCCAAGGAACAGCAGGAGCTTTTGGAGGATGATGCTCCTCAGGCAAGGTGGCTGCCCCACATGTGCCTTTGAAGCCATGAACCCCCGGACAGAGATTCTTCCAGAAGCAGCCGGGACACCTCTGGATGACTCCCCTTCCACCTGTTCCTTCCCGCGACCTGCATGCAACTGTCACCTGTGCCACCTGGTACAGTCCTCAAGTCTTGCTGTCTGGGTTTCAGTCACCTTATCTGCCTGTCCGGTTTCCTGATGTGGTTTCCAAGTTCCTGAGGCAGCAGCTCCCAGTCCTCCCCTAGACTCGGCATAGGTGGCACAAGCAGTTTTATTGACTGGGGAAGGTCACAAACCTGGATTAGAATCTATGGCCTCTGTGTGCCAGCCAGGTAGCCTGTGGAAAGGCCACTGCCCGGGTCTCGGGGGTCCTCACTAGCAAGGGAAGCATCCTGGAGTCAGCAGTGCCTGCACCTCTGGGCAGGCATTTTCTTTTTCTCTAAAAGTGATGTATCTAAGGGTGACAGTGCCTACAGAAAGGGAGGGGCGTGCAGTCCTGAGTTATTGCTATTAATAGAATGAGGGCTTGTCTCAGAGTACCACTGCTTAGGAGTAGTGCCCTGAGGAGACACCACCCGACACCACTGGACGGCAATCCCCCCCATCCCAAACCCACGTGGGGGTGTGCGTATCTCTGCAAGTGTGCACGTGTGCTTATGTGCAGCAGACATGCACTCTGTGCATGCATGTTTTTGTGCATGCTATGTGTACACACAATGTGTGTGCGTGCATGTGTGCATGTGTGTGCTCTCATGTGCATGTGTGACGCCAACATCAATACTAGTCCCCTCTCTGGCTCTCTGGAAATCCCTTCAGACACTCCTGACTTGAATTGAATTTGAGTTTGTTTGCTTTATTTTTAATGAGCCAGCGAATGCGGTTACAGCTACTCTGAAACCCAAAACAGGAATCACATTACTTCAGAGTTGAGCCAAGACCATAAAGTCACCTGCTTCACAAGTAAATGCTTATTACTGCAAATTTCACTATTCTGAAACCTTAATCAGAATGATTTAGTCAGAAGCAACTAGCTGCAACCAACTGTTCAGTCACAGTGTTTCAAGAAGTCTCCATAAAGCACAGTCTGGAGGGTAAGGTGTTATAACTTCTCTCGCTGGGTGACACATGGACTAGTCCACAGGCCTTTAAGACCAGCTACGGGCAGGGCCTAAGAGGACACTGCACCCGTCACCACGCTGGCGGCTCTGACCACACTCTTCTTAGGGCCAAAGGGCCTGGGAAATGGCTCACTTCTGTCAGAAGAGACAAGGAACCCCTGTCCACGGGCCATGGAGACACCATTTCTCTTCCCACTGAGACCCCTCACTGCCCAGAACCCTAAGACTGGGAGAAGGTGACCTTGAGGCAACTGGAGAAAGCAAAGTCTTTTTCCTGTGCTGCATCAGACTCACTGGTTTTCTGCAAAAAGCTCCTCAGGCTGCTGGGTGACAGTTCGGGAAATGCAAACCCTATCTAACAGCACGTCAGGATGGCCACCAGACTCTGACCCACTCAAGCGCCCTCACCCCTCTGTTCCTGTAATCTGTATCCAATGGGACTTCTGATTTCCTGCTGCCTAATATGGTTCTTCTTTTTAAAGTTACATTTTCTCCTGTACTGAACCTGTATTTAGTTTTTTTAATCTCCCTTAGTACCTGGCACCATGTAGGCAGGTTAAGTACTTAACAAACTGATTTGGTTCAAATTTATTACACAACTTATTATAGGTTGAATTGTCCTCCCCCCCAATTCATATACCAAAGTCCTAAACCCCAGGACCTCAGAATGTGACCTTATGTGGAAATAAGGCCACTGCAGGTGTAACGGATTACAATCTGCTCATGCTGGAGTGGGGTAGGCCCAGCATGGCTGGTGTAAAGGGGGAATCTGGACACAGAGAGAAGACCCCGGGGGAATGTCACGTGAAGATTGCACTGGGCTCCCGCAAGCCCAGGAGACACCAGATGCCTCAGAAAGCCTGGGACGGATCCCTCCCTAGCACCTCCCCAGGTTGCTAGACCCTGCCAACGGCCATGATCTCAGACTTCTACTTCCAGAGAGACAAATGTACCCACCCACACAGGACATCTAGCAAGACCAAAGGGCAGCAGCTGACTTCCAATTATATTCCACAAATGCCAATCTGGGGTCTCCTAAGGAGCATGTCACAAGGATTTCACGGGGAAGTTCTCCACGTTCTGTTCGCCTGGGACGCAGTGAACCAAGTTCCCTGAGTTTTTCATGGTGAATTAGGTAACTTCATCTGCTGCATTCACAAGCGAAATTAAAAGAGCATTTCATGATCTCTGCGATTTTAAAATGTGCTGTGTTAACCTTGCAATAATGTTCCATCCTCTAAGATTTGTGTATCTTGATTTCAACTCCTTTGACTAAATAATCCAGGGCTGTTGAAAGTGTGTATTTCTGACAAGAACGTTTCTGATCATGAGAGGAGTGAGGGAAACCCAGAGGGAGGGGAGACCAGCCCAACACCCCAGTCCTCACTGGGGAAAACCAAAATGCATGAACTTCAGACACAAAGACAACAGGGACATTTGTCAAGGCCATTTTCCTCTCCCTACAGCAGAGAGTGTTGGTGGGATCTCTTTCCTGAGCTGCTCCTGTGAAGTCTGCAATCCTTCTTCCTACTGTCTTAACCTTCTACCTAGGAGAAAAGCAGCAGAACCTGGACAGAAAGTTTCTTTAAATGAGCAGAAGAATCTGACACTCAGTGATTGTCCTCCTGCGCCCTGCCCCGCGTCCAGCTCTGCAACAGAATAAACTGACGTGATGGAAGAAGCCCATTAGCACATGGTTGCTCAATAAAAGAAAAACGGGAACGGGGCGCTCCAGCACCCTTCTTAACTGCTTGCGCTCTGATCACAGGCTGTCATTGTGCCCTCATGGCACGCTGCTCAAGTCAGGGCCTTTTCAATTCCACGCAAATCTTCTGTGACGTTTTCAAATGTGCCTTTTTAAAGAAATGCACCCTCAGATTCACATTCCCACATTTAAGGAAAAGTTATTTAACGTGTGCTTTTTGCTTTGTGGTATATATTATTCGGAAACACTGAAAAGTTCAAGTAAATAACTATTCCAGGAAATGGAAGAAGTTCCTGCAACTTCTGAAACTGGGGATTTTAAAGGCAGAGAATGGCTAATATTTTACTACAAACACCTACCTTTGGACCACAGAGAATCAGTAACTGTCTAATTTGTTGCGTTGACCTTAAGTGTCCATTGTGACATGGTCAGTCTCAAACCAAACTTCCAGGGCTCAAGGAAAAGAGAGCACAGCTTCAACCTAAGATCTCCAGTGACTCAAGTTTCAGAATCTGTTGGGTGGTTTCAACTTGGCTTCCACAAGGTAAACATTTCATTCATTCCTCTCTTTGTTGTTTGAGAGATGAAAGGAATGCTACAGAAAAATCTAAGAAAAATCTTTCCAGAATTTAAAAGAAAATGATTCTTGAAGTCTGCCAACCACTACTAATGCAATTAATATGCCAAATAACATATACTTTGATGGCGTCTTGTTTTTATCAACATAGCATATGAACTTTCTTAAAACTTTGCCCTTAGAAATGGAAAAGTATTTTATTTAAGCCTATTTTGGTAAACTTAGCATGCATTTCAACGCTTTTCAAAATCTTTTATTACCAGAGGGCACCAGTATCCAGATGACAACAAAGCTTCCTCACTGCCTTGGAAGTCAGAGCCTGCTCCCTAGTCCTGTCTCAAATCATAATTTTACTAGGACATCAGGTTCATCCACCAGCAGTTTTTATTTCTCAGACAGGCAGGCAGCTATTCATTCTAAAATGCAGATTCTGTTTTCATAAATACGTTCCAAATAAGAAAAATGCCTTAAACTGGTATGCAAAGCAAAATTCTTATCACATGAAATGTTGCTGGCCTAATTTGTAATGTAGAACATGTACAAACTTATTAATAAAGTTAAACATTTTACGGTACTTTTTCAAGTCACTTAAGAAACATTTCATTAGCAAGTTGTCATCCTGCACTGGGGTCAATAAACCCCATTTAAAAAATGTAACTATTCTTCCTTATTATAAAAGAACGTCAATTTCTGTATTTAACACCTTTAAAGGAATTGTTGATCTTAACATTATGTCCTGGCCCCCCCCCAAAAAAAAGGTTGAGATACGATTTTAATATTTTTGACAAGCAGGGAGCCATCAATTTAAGGCTCCCCTGTCTCCTGCCCCCTGCTCCGCCTGCTCCGGGAGATGAAAACAAACTTTAATCACTGCCAGAGATTCGGGTCAAGGTTCACTCCCCAGCCCCGGGGAAGCGCCAGTCGGGAGGGACAGGGGCAGCGTCTGCAGGACTCGGGTTTCTGCTCAGAATCAGGCTTGAACCTGGAAATGAAATCTGGAGGGCGAACGCGCGTGGAAGCACGGCAGGCCCTCACACCCTGGGTGCGCCCTCCTGCCCGGGGTCCCCGAGGAGACCCTCGGTGGGGAGAGCGGCCTCGGCCCCTGACGGTGCATCTTTACAAACGCACGGGGAAGGGCGACACTCTCACGCGTGCCGGCGACAAAAATCGCTCAAACAAAGCGGCGGAGGGAACCGCAGGGGTGGAAGCGGTTTCGCGATCCGGCCGCGGCGAGGGGCGGCAAGGGTCGGCGAGGGGCGGCGAGGGGCGACCCGGCGTCAGGGCGGCGCAGGGATCCCGGCGGCTCCGCGCGGAGACCTCTCCCCCCGCCCGCACACAATGGCGCCCCCGGAGCTCCCGCCGCACAAAGCAGGGCGCGCGGCGGCCGAGCCCGAGCCGCGCCGGGGCCGCACTCACTTTCTCGATGGTCCCGGGCAGCAGGCGCTCCAGCAGCCGGCACAGCACCACCCCGTCCTTCAGCGACGCCTGCAGAAAGCCCTCCGGGTCCGCGACGCTTTTCTTGGGCGACTCGAGCACCCCCAGGGCGATGAGCCACGTAACGGTCTGCTCGGCGGAATTCATCGCTGCGGCCGGGCGGCCGGGCGGGCGCCGCGCCGTTCACCTCGGAGCGCCGGCCCGCGCCGCCCCCGCCGCCCCCGCCGCCCCTTCGCCCATGGGGGGGCCGCGCCGGCGATTGGCTCGGCGCGGCCCAGCAGGTCCGGCCCGGCTCGCGCGGCCTCGTGTGCGTCCTGGCCCGCTGTCAAGCGCCTTTTCATTAGAGCTTCAGGAACCTGCGGGCGCCGGCGCCGCCCCCGCCGCCGCCCCCCGGCCTCGGCCGCCTTCGCCCAATGACATCACCGCCAGGAGAAGAAAGACGCGGCCGCCCGCTCGCCGGACGGCCCCGCGCCCCGCGCCCCGCGCCGCCTCCGCGCCAGGCCGGGCCGGGCCGAGCCGAGCGGGGCCGAGCGGGCCGCGCGCACCTGCGCTCACCTGCAGCCCGCGCCCCGCGCCCCGCCCCGCCCGCGCGCCGAGCCCTTTGTTTGTGTTTGCGGGTCGGGGATGTTTGAATTATTAAGCGCCTCCCAGAATGCTCTTTTTATTTTTCCCAGTTTTATTTCAGGGGGGTAGGGAGGATGCTGGAAACGAGACGTTTGTTTCTCTTCGCTACCTTGCAAGCCAATAATTACGGAACACAGATGATAATTAAATCTGTAACCAGATGGGCCCAGTTCGGGGAGGAATTGATTTTTCCGAGGCTGCCGGAGCTCCGGGAGACGGGCGCCCGGGCGGCGCGGCGGTGACCCCGGAGCCGGGCGTGACTCTCTGCACAGAGATGGTGACGTCGCAGGCTCTCTGGGAGGAAGGTCAGGAAAGGGGGTCTGTGCCCAGGATCGGGAAGGAAATACAAGAACAGCCCCCCGGGACAGGGCGCTCGGCTGCGCCGCAGGAGACCCGGCCAGAGAATTCGGACGTCGGCCGCCGCGCAGCTTCTCCAAACCGCTGGTGACATTTGCCCGTTTGCATGCTAAGGAAGGAATGCGGCCTCTTGCTGGGACAAGGACACAGATTTCCATTGGCTCCATCCACAGACCTGAGTGCCTTCCGGGTTTGCCAGCTGTGACTTCCCATGGCGGCTTAAAATAGCCTGAGCCATCACCTATGGAGAACTTACTGTGTGCCAGTCCTGTACGCTAATCCACTGAATGACAAAGGCTGGCCACCGCAAAGCCATCAGAAACAAGGGAGAGCTTGAGTCCTCTCCTCTGCCTTTTTGCAGAGTTCTCTTGCAGTCATTAATTGCATTTGTTTCCAGCTTTGAGTGGTTAAAATGTTCTTTCCAAACACAAACACGAAATAATTCAAGTCGCCGGATGAATTCTGGAGTATGGGCTGTGTGCTCAGTGGTAATAGCCACTGTCTCTGAAGTCTCTCTCTACCGCACCGGGTCACATCCTCGCCCTGGTCACAGGTCCAGCTCCTCTCCTCCAGCACTGCAGCTGCCCATGTCCTCCTGCTTCCCGGCAAGCTGTCCAGGAACCAGTGGAACAGTTACGGCTATGTCAACTTTCACACCCTGCATCTTGACCACGGATGGGTGTCATCCGAGGGTAGCTGCCACTGAGATTCCTAGTTACTCCCCTTACCACTGAGTTGAGAAATAATTCAGAATACAGCCCTTACAATTTTGAATTCTACTGAATTAGGTCAGGCACGTATAAGCTGGCAAACCACAGTGGGATGCGTATTGACTCAAGGAAGTGTCCTTGAGAAAGCCAGCTCTGGGGAGTGGCCTTGGGAGGCCAGTGAGCCTGGGCCCCAGCGTTTGTCCAGACAGAGGTGCACAAGCAGACCCTGACAGTCTTTTGGGGATAAACTTGGGACCCAAACTTTGGAATGCTTTATAGCATGTTATTCCACCTTAGATATGCATTAATGTCAAAAAGAATTTATTTGGAAGGGATTCTAGAAAGTGACAATGCTCAGAGATAAATATTTTTAGGTGCTTAATTATTTGTTTTAGTATCCAACATGGCATCCAACTTTCCTTAACATGTTTCCAAGTTTCCGTGACTGAGGACGTGTGCCATGGAGCACATTCTAGAGCCACCACGCACTGCTCTGTTGTGTGAGAGCCAGTCGAGACTGCTGTCCAGGGAGAACGTCAGCCTTGCCTGTGGCTGCCCCTTTGAATCACCTCAAAAGAGTATGGACGGTTGGGAACAGTGGCTCACACCTGTATTCCTAGCACCCTTGGAGGCTAAGGCAGGAGAATGGCTTGAGGTCAACACTTCAGGTCCAGCCTGAGCAAGAGCAAGACCCCTGTCTTTACTAAAAATAGAAAATTAGCCAGATGTGGTGGCAGGTGCCTGTAGTCTCAGCTGCTTGGGAGAGTGAGGGAAGAGGATCACTTGAGCCCAGGAGTTGGAGGCTTCTGTGAGTTGTGATGCCGTAGCACTTTACCCAGGGTGACAGAGTGAGATCCTGTCTTAAAAAATAAAAAGGTATAGAAAGAATTTCAGTACAAGCCTGTGTTCCTCATTCCCCGCACTTTTTTTTTTTTTTTTTTTTTTGAGACAGAGTCTCACTATGTCACCCTAGGTAGAGTGCTATGGGGTCACAGCTCACTGCAACCTCCAACTCTTGGGCTTAGGCAATTCTCTTGCCTCAGCCTCCTAAGTACCCAGCTATTTTTTATTGTTGTTGCAGTTGTCATTGCTGTTTAGCTGGCCTGGGCCAGGTTTGAACCTGCCATCTTCAATGCATGTGGCTGGCGCCATAACCACTGTGCTACAGGTGTCCCCACCCCCACCCCCCAGTCCCCTCGTTTCTCAGGAGAAGATACCAGTTTCACACCCAGCTTGGCTGCTCAAACTCAGCTGCAAACCAGTAACTACCCAAAGCTTAGATAGCTATGCTACCTCAGTTTATGCTGGGTTATTACAAAAATGTTAAAATCTAAAAAAACAGAAAGGAAAAAAAGTCAAAATCCTCCCAACCTTAAGCTGGATGGGCAGAGGGCTGTTCACCTAGAGTATGTGTAGCCGCTCTCCATAGAATTGCTATCATGGAGCTGGGCTCCATCTCAGCTGAAGAATGCAGTAGGTCTGTGCAACTCGCCTACCTACTGTGCGCTCCCTCATGAAATGATGTCCTACTTATTTGCTCAAATGCTAAAAATTAAAGATGCAAGGCAGGAAAAAATAGTTTATAAACATGCATGGCTAAAAATTTACAAGGATCAGAAAATATTTTACCAGTGTAGTATGACATGAAACAAAGTCAGTGAGATACTTATCCTAGTTTAGGTTTCCCCAGAAGCAGATCCTGAACCCACAGCTTGGGTGCCGGCAGCTTATGGGGTGGCCCCAGAAGGGATGTGAAGGAGGGGAAGGTGTGAACAAGAGGTTGGGGGGTGCACAGAGCTCTGGCTCTGACCCTGGGGGCCTCTGACACAGTACAAGTCTCCTGGCTGGAGGTCAAGAAGGGTCAGACTACCACCGACTGTCTGCAGGGCAGTGAGCTCTCATTGAGCAGAGCAGGCCCTTCAGGTATTGAGTTGTGGCACAGCCAGCAGCATCTGCTCCTCCCTCCAGCTCAGCACAGGTGAGCGGTGCCACCCTCATGACTGTACAGAGTGGGGCGTACCACCTTGTGCAGCACTGACAATGGCATCTCTCTTTTGCATGTCAGTTTGACTGGGCCCAGTTATTTGGTTAAACATTTTTCTGGGTGTGTCTGTGAGGGTGTGGTTGGATCACATTAGCATTTAAATCAGTACAGTGAGACAGCAGATAGCCCTCCCCAAGATGGGAAGAGGGGGCCTCATCCAATCAGTTTAAAGACCTGAATAGAACAAAAGGATGGACCGCCCCTAAGTGAAGAAGAATTTTCCAGCTGATAACCTTCGAAATGGAACATCAGTTCTCCCCGGGTCTCCAGCTTGCTGGCCCAGCCTGTATAATAGACTTGGCAGCCTCCATAGTCACATTAGCCAATTTTTTATAATAACTCAATAGATTGATATATGCATGGATGGATGGATGGATGCATAGATGGATGCATAGATGCATGCACTGATGGGTAGACAGCCTGGTGGCTCTGCTGCTTTGGAGAACCCTACCTGATGCAGCAGCCTGTGGCTGTGCCACCTGGTTGGTGAACAAAGTACCCTGAGACTCTGTCTTCTTGAATGTCTGTTTCCTGAGGTCTCCCCTGATACTACCCACCTGGTTCAGGCCCCCCAGGGCCTCAGCAAGGCTGCCTGCTTGGGAGGTATCATAGGAAGCACAGGAGGAGGTGGGAGACAGGGAGAGAAAGCTAAACGGAGGCTGTGTCAACGCCTGGGTTACGCTAAGGGCACCGGGGGTGCGGTTCCGCTGGGTCCTGCTTCATCTCCTGGGGCTGCCATAACAACAGAAATGTATTCTCTCCCAGTTCTGAAGGGGAGAGGGCTGGCTGGGGCAGGGCAGGCTCCTCCAGGAGGCCGAGGGAGAGTCAGCTTGGGGCTTCTGTCCCAGCCTCTGGTGGCTGCCAGCAGCCCTGGGGGCTCCTTCCTTGGATCGCGGGCGAATCGCTGCAGCCCCCCATTGTCTTTACATGGTGTTCTCTCCCTTTCTGTGTCTGTGTCTGAATTTCTATCTTCTTATAAGGACATCGGTCACTGTATCAGGGTTGTCCCTATCTGGGACAACCTCAGCTTGACTTGATCACATCTGCAAAGACCCTATTTCTAAATAAGGTCATGCTCACAGGTTCTAGGAATTAGGACTTGAACATATCTTTAGGAGGGCACAATTCCATGCAAAATAGGACCTTTGAAAATCATTAGGATTTTTCTGCCTCAGAAATATTCCACCAGAGGAGGGGAGGTGAAGGCCCAGTCATACGGCTCCAGACGCACAGGATGTCTCAGGATCTGTTTGTAAGATTGAGATCAGCTGGTGGGTTATGGTGTTATCATCCAGATCCCTCCATTGTGATTTCAGCCATTATCATCTACGGGTTTCAGCAGCTACTAGACTCAGTATCTCACTGGAATTGCCGTATCTTGACAGTTCCTCAGTTATTTATCGGCTGGACCCTGTACCAACTCTTCGGGTACTCTGAAATACAGTTCCCACAAGAAAGGCGAGATGAACATGCACTTACTCTCCATCCACTCATGTTTACCATCGTGAGGGGGTGTTCTAGCATCCTTCAGAGGATCCAATGATTTGCTTTGAGTGTCATTATGAGTTCACGGACGTTGAAAACACATTTGACGCATTTCAGTTAGCTGTTTCCCTTTCCCAGTTTATCTTTCTGTACTGGGTGGGAGGCTTTTCTCCAGGAGCCTCATATGTTTCTGAATATCTGAGAAGAGGGAGGTAAGGACAGCTTTTCTTCCAGACCACCTTCTTGAGCGTGTTTCATAGCCAACAGCCCTGGAGAGAGATATTGTCCCCCCCATCCTGGGCAGAAACAGCCCTGCCTGCTGACCAGCAGATTAATAGTCACATCTCCCTCTGGGACAAAGTTTGGGCAGGTTCACTCACAGCCCCTGTAAAGGTCAGGGTCTGCTAAGCTTAGTGGTCCTGCAGCTGTGACAGAAACTCTTTGTGCAGGGGCCACTGACGTTAACCAGGTGAACATGCTGCCTTCACAGCTGGGAGTGACGAGGTCGTTTGACTCTGACCCAAGAGTCTTGTGTCTCCTCCTAGCACCCCCTACATGTGGCTGACTGAGGTAGTTGGTGAGCAGGAGGAAGTCTCAGGCCCATGAAGGTCTTCCAGGGCCTTCACTCACTGAGATTACTTTTGCCCTTTTGGATGTAACTCACTATTCCATAAGAGTTTGTTTTTTTGTTTGTTTTTATTTTTATTTTGTAGAGACAGAACCTCACTTTATCACCCTTGATAGAGTGCCATGGCGTCATACTGCTCACAGCAACCTCCAGCTCTTGGGCTTAGGCGATTCTCCTGCCTCAGCCTCCCGAGGAGGTAGGACTACAGGCGCCCACCACAACACCTGGCTATTTTTTTGTTGCAGTTTGGCTGGGGCCATGTTTGAACCCACCACCCTCGTTATACAGGGCCAGCGCCCTACTCACTGAGCCACAGGTGCCATCCTGTTTGTTTTTGATGGGGCCTTGCTATGTTTCCCAAGCTGGTCTTGAACTCCTAGGTTCAAGTGATCCTCCTGCCTTGGCCTCCTGAGTTGCTAGGACTACAGGGAGATGCACTGTGCCCAGCTTCCATGAGTTTCATTAGAAAGAACTTTCTTTTTCATAACGTATTTTGGGGCTACATGTGATAATTTAACATATTCATATAATTTGTAAAGATTAAATCAGTGTAAATGGCGAAATTCACCTTAAATGTTCTCTTTTCTTTATGCTACAAATGTTTAAATTATTCTCTTCTAGCTATTTTGAAATATATATAATAGATTATTGTAAACTATAATGTCTATTGATCTATCAAACACTAGGTTTTAAAAAAATCTTTAAATTAGGCTGGTGTGGTGGTGCCTGTAGTCCCAGCTTCTTGACAGGGAGTGTGAGGTTGCTGTGAGCTATACTGAGGCCATGACTCGCTAGCCTGGGCAGCAAAGTGAGACCCTGTCTCAGAAAAGCTCCCCGCAGGGTCTCACATCTTCTGTTATGCTGTGTGTTTGTGCCCATGAACCAACTTCTCTTGGTTCTCCCTCCACCGGGAGCCCTCCCAGCCTCTGGTTTCCATCATTCTACTTTCTTCCTTTGTGAGATCCGCTTTCTTCACTCCCACATGTGAGGGAGAACATCCTTGTCTTTCTGTGCTTGGCTGTTTCACAAGGATAATGGCCTCCTGTTCTATCCATGTTGCTGCGAATGACAGGATTTCATTCTTTATGACTGCACAATAGCCCGTCACGTATGTAAGCTTCATTTCCTCTGTCCATTCATCCCCGGACAGCACTTGGGTTGAGTCTGCTTTGGGCGTAGTGAGCAGTGTGGGACGCAGAGCACAGACCTCTCTGTGGTGCATCAGCTCCCTCTCTTGCGGAGATGTGCCCAGCGGTGGGACTGCAGAGCCACATGGAAGTTCCTTCTTTAGTTTTTGAGGACCCTCCACCCTGTTCTCCAACAGGGGCAGCACTGATTTACATTCGCATCAACAGTGTGCAAGGGTTCCTCTCTTTGACCAAATCTTTATCTAGGACAATGACTTTCAACCTTTATCTCATGGCACACTTGAACCTATAGTTAAACTTCTGCAACACACTTAAATTATGTTGATCAAGAAAAAAAAAAAAGAGTTAAAAAAAGAATATACTTACTGTGCTTTGAACTTCTTTTGAAAATAGTTTAATTAATGATCTTTAAAATTTTTTACAGCACTCCTAAGATTTGCTCACAGCGCACTGATTGAAAAATCACTGATCTAGGAACAATTTTTCTTAATTACCAAGAAATTGAGTGTTTGTTGGCCCTTGATTGTGGGTAAGCAATTGAACCTATAAATCCCTGCTTTCCAAACCTTGCTAGGCTTTGGAATGTTTTATGAAAGAATGCATATGCTCTGTTCAAGAGATTATATGAACAATTATATTGTGCTTTAAAAAAAAACACTTTTCATTCTGAAATTGTTTTACATCCACAATCGGTTTCAAAATGCACAGAGTTTCCAAGTACCCCTCACGCAGCTCTGTCAATGACAGTGCCTCATGTAGAGTGCTGTGGCATCACAGCTCACAGCAACCTCCAGCTCCTGGGCTTAGGCGATTCTCTTGCCTCAGCAACCCGTGTAGCAAGTTTCCAAAACAAGGAAATCCATGCTACTAACTCAACTGCAGGCAAGACTCCACCAGCTCTCACATGCACTCGCACACGTGTGTGTGTGTGTGTATGTGTGTGTGTTTGTGTGTGTGTGTCTACAACACACACAGACTCAGAGAACAGCCACCAATCAGGCAAAGGAACTGTCTGTGGCCACAAACATCCCTTCGCTGCCCCTCAGACTCGCTCTTGACCCTGGAGAGTTTTTCCAAGTCCTTTCTTGGCCCCACCTTTCTTCTCTACCAGGGATGTCAGTTCTCAAAGATATAAATTCTTGAATTTATACATTTCCCCTAAAATACAAAGCTTAAAAAAATTATACATGATGTTCAATGCCCAGGATTATTGGAAACTTTTATATCTTTTTCCTACGTTCTGCCTTAGGTCAAGGCACACATCTCTCCCAGTCCTTCTCTCCATGAGTTCAGCTGCTCCGACACTTTTACATTCCATTTTTTTCTATTCTTTTTTTTTTTTTTTTGAGACAGAGTCTCACTATGTCACCCTTGGTAGAGTGCTGTGGCGTCACAGCTCACAGCAACCTCAAACTCTTAGGCTTAAGTGATTCTCTTGCCTCAGCCTCCCAAATAGCTGGGACTACAGGCGCCCATCACAACGCCCAGCTATTTTTTAGGCATAGTTGTCATTGTTGTTTAGCTGGCGGGGCCGGGCTTGAACTCACCAGCTTTGGTGCATGTGGCCAGTGCCCTACTCACTGAGCTATAGGCACCGAGCCTCCGTTTTCTTCTTACTCGCACTTACCTGGTTAACTCTTTGCCCAATCTCCATTCTCCACCTTTCCATCGTGTTAAGTGAGGCTTATTTACTGTCCTCCTGTTTGCTCTTCTCCCTGGGTTTTCAGTGTCTCGTTTTCCCTCGTAATCTCTGCCAGCTGTTTATATTTCCATTCTGTCTTTGAGACTTGTCTTCTAGTTTATATTCTAGTCCAGTCATTTGTATGTTCCCTAATTCATTGATTATTTTTCTTTTAGCTTCAGAAAATAACTTTTGTTGTATTGTACTTAAAACTCTCTAAGTGTATTTTTGTCTTGTGTTTATCATTTTAGGAAAGAGCAAAATTCCTCCCCTTCACAATCAAGGACACTTAACGGTGGTTAAAACAATTGTTTCATTATTTTGTGGCCAAAGTAGAGGGAAGGAAGCCTCAGGAGACTCTTGGGCGCGTGGCAGCCCCTTCCTGCTCCGAGGGCGACTGCCCCAGCGTATCTACTTGGTGTGGACCCTGACTGCCAGCTCATCTCCCCCTCACCAGAACATCCATGCCTTGCCCAGCACCTATCAGGGAGCCTGTTTCTCACCCCAGAGCCCTCCACTTCTGTCCTCCGCATGGCACTCTGATGATTTTCCTATCTTCTTCTGTCTTCTCTCTGCTCGCCTTTCTGTTAACAAATATTTCCGGCTTTTCTCATCCACCCTTTGCACCTCCCTCACGCCCACTCCCAAAGTTTCTAAACCTCTCCACAACTCTGTCATCTTCTCCTCAAGTGATAGCCCTGTATTCTCCTTCCCTTTCCTAATTCATCCCTCAGTCACTCTGGCTTTGAGTAAAATGCTTCCATTTCTTGTAGAAACCATACTTCATGAGGAACCCAAGTTACGTCCTCCTGACAGGTGCAGGGCCTCCCTGGGCTGAGCGGGAAGGCTCTCACACCACTTCCCTTCCCAGCAAGGGCAGGGACAGGAGGTTCTGAAACAGCCTTTTCACACCCTTTCTTAATGGTCTTGGGGTTAAGAAGCCTGTTGAGAATCTAATGAAAGATGAGGAAACTCTTCCCAAGACAGAAGATTTCAGAGAGCCCTTAGATTCCTGGGGAAGCATATTCAGTTTAAGAGGGTGCTGGTTCAAGAGCAAATGTGAGCAAAGGACACACAAGTTTAAAGTGTTCCAGGGCCCAGGAAAAAGCACCAGGCACTTAAGGCTTAGGCTATTTCAGTAATCTCTTGTTTAAGTAAATCATCATCATGATATAATAGACAACACTTGTTGGAAAGCAACTATTTTTACAAATAAAATCTGTTTTCTTCTCCATGGGAATTTAGGCAATGCCTGTGAGTGCTATCCTCGGCGTCCTTGCCTGGGTGAAATAGCAGAGATGGCAGTGGAGAACTGAGTGACAGGGCTGTCATCTGTTGGAAAGCATGAAATAAACTTGCCTTATTCACAGGTGGTGGCTGGACATGGTTGCATCACTGTAATCACAGCTACTTAAGAGACTGAGGCAGGAGGATCACTTGAGCCCAGGAGTTCAAGTCCAGCCTGGACAACGTAGCAAGACCCTATCTCTAAAAGATAAAAATTTAAAACATGTGTGGCACTTTGATTTTCCTTTAAAGTACCCATAATTTTGGTTATCTATATGCCTTGAAAATTTTCAAAACAATTCTGCTGGAGAAGTACCTTCTGAAATAGAGCAGAAGCAGCTACCAATAATAGTGTAGTGCATCCTTACTGACCTGTCATATTTTGTGCTAGGGCAGCAAAGTCAATCTTACAGGGAAATGCTTTGCTTTATAAATGGCTTCTGCCATTTGGATGTAAATTTTACTTTCAAAGGGAAATGTTTTTAATTGCCTCATTTCTGGGTTTTGGTTGTTTGCTTTACATATCCCAGGGGGAAACCGTGCATCGAATGAATTATGGGGTTTGATTAATGGGACCTCAATTTTAGCAGCCACAACTTATTGAAAATGCAGAATTCCCTTAAAAAACAGGGCTTTGTATGCTCATCCAAATGCTAAATTGTATTAAAATTCTGCCTGGACAGTATGAGCAAATTCGCCTGGGGTAGGAAAATCTCACTCCCCATAACAGTTTCTGTGGAGGGAACGCCCTCAGCTCAGGAACTGGGTAGAGATGAAGGCGGAAAAGCAAAATGGCAGATTCAGAGAGTTAAGAAAATAAAGAGTGGAACAGCAGCCCAATAGGAAAATCATTAGTCAAACAGATGGAGTCAAACCAAAAGGTGGACAGGACAGAGCGATGGAGAGGGCAGGCTACAGGGAGAGGTACGCAGAGACAGCTTTAACAGACTGTGCCTCTGGGACACCAAGTGTTTTCAGTGGAAGGCTGAAAGTGGTTTAGAAGTACAGTACAAGGATAAGGAAATACCCCGCAGGAAGAAAACGTGATACACGTGCGTATTTTCATAGCAGCATTATTTCTCCAGTGGGAAAGCACTTGGTAAATTAGAGGAGGAACTTTACAGATCGCCGTGAGATCAGTAAGATGCTAAATATGAAGAGTGTGAAGTGAATATACATAAAATAAAGCCCAGTCATTGATACTGCAACTACAGCTACACCAGGAGAAGCAGAGAGGTCAGCAGTGATACAAGGAGCAGCCACATCAAGCGCTGAGAACAGGGTACGGGGAGGGATGCTGCACGGGGCAGGGATGTGCAGAAGATGGTACTCCGCTTGGCCAAAGATGCCAGTTCAAAGAAAGGACTTTCCTGTTGTCACCTCTCTCCCTCCCACCTTCTGCACGCCTTTCTCCCCTGCTCCTGACTCCAGGCTAGGACCAGGCAGGGGAATGAGAAATGGAAGGTTTAACGTTAGGATGACTGGGACTATTTATACCGAATGTCGTGATGCTCTGTTAACACCTGATGGTGCCCCGCCTTGGCTTGTGCCCTACATCTCCCCCAGCGGTTCCCGGACACACGCAGAGAAAGTGTGGACAGATCCGTTTAAAGGGGCTTTGGAGAGAAAGAATAAAGTTGCACTCTGTTTTCATCCTCCTGAGGTCAGTTTATTAATAGCTGGAGACATTTTTTTCTGTAGAGAGAACATTCTAGCAAAATGGAGAAAACAGCATGAAACTAGAAAATGGAACCCAAGGATTGAGAAGGCTCTTGGACGCCAGAACCATCTGGGAAATGCATCACCAGGCCCTCCTTTACACCTGGCCGCCAGCCCCGTGGGCACCTGGGACCTTCAGCGACCCGGCCAGCCGATCACCCACTCCCCACTCCTTGTCTCCCGGAAAGAGACAAGAGTTACACAGAAGTGGATCTGTGCTGATTCTGGGGACAGAAAAGGAAGAAGATTGGGAGACGGGTACAGGGACCTCCAAGGTAGAGATATGAGAACGGCATTCCCAAAATGGGACGAGAGCGTGGAAAATAAATGTGAGTGCTGGGTAAGAGGTCTTCAGAGCACAACCATGACAGGCGAGTGCTCAGTGATGGGTGGGTGTGGTGGGCCCTTCTGTGAGTATCAGGCCACCAGGCCTCACTCAGTGGGCTCACAAACAGAAGGGCCATGGTCGCAGGGACAGTAGTTCTGCAGGACACAACACAGGCTTTCCTGCCACACAGCCCATCTGGCTCTCACCCCTGCAGAGTCTGGCCATCTGTCCACAAGAAAGCCTGCACAGAGCCCTCTGAGAGGCACCGTGCCTAGGAGGACAGGGGGTGGCCGGCTGAGCACACTGGGCCATCAGGGGAACAGTAGTGACTGTCCTCACAGGGCAGACACTTTCTCTGGCTGTTGATTCGCCAGTTCTGACTGCTTCTACCAAAAACACCAACCATGCCCTTGAAGAAATGCCAATAAATTCACAAGGAACTGATTTTCTAGTGAATTCCTTGTGAAAATGGGTTCATGTCCTGAAATGTATTGGTCTGACCATGTACCCCATCCCTTGAAAATACCCAAAGTGATACAATGGGCAAATACCTCCTGAAGGCCCAGGTACTGGAAGAAGCCTGAATCAAAATATGACCAATAGAGGGCGCTACGTCCCATAGCCAGAACGTGTGGGCCTGGAAGCCAAGGGCGGGTGTGAGTCAGAGGCACTCACCTTTCCTCGCCACCCTCTACAGTCTGTTAATGTCTGTCCCTGATCTGCTAGACCAGGGTCTCAGTTCTCAGGCACACAGGGAGGAGGCCTTCCTTTACGCCCAGAGGCACCGGGGAGGCGGCCTTCCTTTACACCCAGAGGCACCCGGGGAGAAGGCCTTCCTTTTCACCCAGAGGCACACAGGTGCTTCCTCTGTGGATGCTGACACGTGGCCATGCTGGGCTCCTAATACCACGGCACCAAAGGAAGGTCCAGGGGTCCCTCTGGGTGCAGGCCCTGACTACCAGTGGGATTGAGGGGAACATTTCCCACAGGTGGGGGAGTGAGTGTGTTTACTTTCTGGGGAATGTGTGTGCTCCTTGCAGTCCAGCCTTCCCAGACTCAAGAGAGCGGGAGTGTCCCCCACTCCTATCCCTGATCAGCATCACTTTGGATAGTGTGAGAGGGAAAACAACAGACCACTAACACTCACAAACATAAGCATGAAAATGGAAACAATATTTGTGAATCAAACAATGTCTAAGAAATACAATAAGCACAAAATCCCAGGTTTATCCCTTCAGTTCATGGTCAGTTTAATAGATAAGCTTCAGCAAGTAAAAAATAAATTATTAACATTCAACATTCATATAAGGCTCTTTGCAAATTATTAGTGCAAAGAATCTCCCCTAATGTGAAAAAGTGTGTTGTCTCAATCCCTGAATGCTGCTGTAACAGGATGCCACAAACTGAGCAACCTGTAAAGAACAGAAATTTATTTGTCTGTTCTGGAGGCTGGAGATCCAAGATCAGGGTGTCAGCGGTGAGAGGAGGGACACATGTAGGAAGGGGGGGGCACCTGCTGGGAGGGAAGGGTGGACACAAGCAGGGAGGGGTAGGGAGGGGAGAGCACATGCAGGGCAGGAGGTGGAGGGACAGGCTAGTGCTGAGTGTAGCCTCTTCTTAAGGAATTTAATCTTTCAGGAGGAAGGAGCTTTTATGGCCTAGACACCTCTTAAAAACCCACCTCTGAATATCATTACATTGATAACACCTGAGTTTTAGAGCAGCTATTCAAACTTTAGCAGGTACCTACCAAGAGTCCACAACATAGTGGTTCTCAACCTTCCTAATTGCTGCATTGTTACAAATGGAACAAAGGGGTCATGACCCACAGGCTGAGAACCACTGGATCACACCTATCTGTAAAAAGTGAAAAGCCCCCTGTTTACCAATGGGAATGAAGTCTCCATTGTCCCCAACACTATTCAGCAATATGTCAGAGATTATAACCAGTCCCAAAAGGCAAAAATCAGAAGAAATAGAAAGTATGAAGCTGTGAAAGGAACAAACAGGTTGTTTTGTTTACAAATGATGTGGTTACCTACATGGAAGCCCCTGTTTCCACCCCCCGAAATCTATGACTAAATCAATAGGATAAATGAAAGACTGTCTAAGGTTACTAGATAGAAAAATCACATAAGGAAAATCAATCTTATTTGTATATTCCAGCAATAAAAATGTAAAAGCATAATTAAAAAAGGTATTACTTTCATTTGTGATTAAAAAATCTTAGAAACAAGGGTATATAAAGATGTTATGGAAAATACTACGTGAATATGAGTTGACATTAAAGACAACTGAAATAAATAAAGATATGCAATTTTCCTCAAATTGACCAATATATTCAGTGCAATTTCACTAAGAATCCCAGCTGGCAAATTGATTCTGAAAGTTGAGTGGAGGAGGAGGGAGAGGAACCCAACTCTGACATGCCTGTAGGGAAGTGCGCTGAGCCACCCACCTTCACGGTGGTCGAGAATTAATGAAAACCTCATGACCAGCCTGAGCAAGAGCGAGACCCTGTCTCTACTAAAAATAGAAAAACTAGTTGGGCAATGTGGCTACTGCCTGTAGTCCCAGCTACTCAGGAGGCTGAGGCAGAAGGATCTCTTGAGCCCAAGAGTTTGGGGTTCCTGTGAGCTATGACGTCACAGCATTCCGTCCAGGGTGATAGACTGAGACTTTGTCTCAACAAAAGAAAAAGAACAAAGGAAAGCTGTGGTTACTATCACAGAACAAGTCCAAGTATCAACCCACTGACCAACAAAAATGAACAGAGATCTCAGAATCACACTCATGACGCAGGGCCCTGACTCAGACGTAGCTGCTGGCACCCAGGCCAGGGAGGAGAGATGTCTGTTCAGCAAGCAGGTCTGGGCCGTTGGTGGTCCATAAGGAAACAATGGAAATTCACACCCTACTTCACTCCACACTCAAAAAATAACATTCCAGAGGGATTCATAGCACACTTGAGAAAAGCAAACCCAAAATTCAACAAATGAGCCTTGAGCAGCCATTGAGCTCAAAGACAGTCATAAAAAGGCATTTGGGGGGCAATTCAGGAATGTGAATATGTACTGCATATTAGATCATATTATTGAATTAGAGTTAGATTTTCCTAATTGTATTACCTAATAATATTGGTATTATGATTATGTGGAGAATATCCTCATTCTTAGAAAGGGCACCCCTGAAATGCATGGGAATGAATTGTTGTGATGTCAACACATAATTTCAAATGGTTCAGGGGAAAAAATTATGAGCGCAAGAGAGAAAGCAAAGAATATGCAATTGACTCGTGAATGTTGGTGAAAATTATATGGTGTTTATTGTATAATTCTTTCAACTTTTCTATAGCTTTGAAACTTTTCAAAATAAAAATATGAAGGTTAAAACGTGTTTAAAAGTAACTGAGATATAGTCCACAATGGAGCACTACCAAACGATGAAATGCGAACACTGCACCTGTTCACCAGGAACAGCGGCGGGCGGCTCTGGGGATAAGATGACGGGCAAAGACTTCCAAGTTCTGGGATTCTTTCTCCTGCTTGATGGGGATCACATGTTAGGGCATAAAGCCAATCTCAACAAGGTTAAAGCATTAAAACTAAATCAGATATCTTCTTGAATCACAATAGTATAAAATTAGAAAGGGGCAACAAGAGCCACGGCAACTATATAAATACATGGAAACTAAACAACGTGCCCAAGAATAGCCGTTAGGCCAAGGAAAGAATTAGGAGAGAAATCAAAGTTTCTTGAAACAAATGAAAACCAATTGTTTTCTCTGGGATACAGAAGAGGGAAGTTTATAGTAACAAATATCTATATCAGAAGAATAGAAAGATCTAATAATAGGTCTCAAGGACCTAGGAAAGCAAGAACAAACCAAACCCAAATGAGTAGCAGGAAAGAAATAAAAAATATTAGAACAAAACTAGATAAAATAGAGCTAATAGAATACAGAGGAATAATGAGATGAAATGTTGGTTTCTGAAAAAGTAGACAGAATTGATAAACTACCAGCTAGACTAACCACTCTCTCTTCCTGCAGTGGCTGTGAATACCCTTGAATGAACAGGCAGGATTTATTATCGCCATGGTTACTACTATACGCAGTAGTAATATTCATCTGCCTTGGTGTTTGGGGTGTGGTTTGGTGTCTTTCATTAATTTCAATTATTCTTGGACATTAAAGCTTTAAATATTTCTTATGTTCCATCTTATTTTCTTCTGGGATTCCAACTACACACCTGTTAACTTGTTTGATATTTTCCCAAAGCTGTTCACACTGTGGCTTTTCTGTTTGCTTAATTTTTTATTCCTGTTCCTGGATGTCATTTCTAGGGCCTCTTTCTTGCTTCTGCAGAACCTCAAACAAGCCCGTCGAGGACATCCCCGTCTCTGTTTTCAGTTCCAGCCTTCCCACCTCCTTCGTCCTCACTGTCTCCATCGCCTCTGGGCCAGGCGTGTCCTAGGGCACCGAGGAGCGTTCTCTTTGCCCATGATCTTGCTGCACCTTAAATTTCTACATGGAAAACCTGTGAAAAGCTCAGTCACACTAACTCCAAATATGCATGTGTTGGGGCAAACAAAAAACCCTAGTGAACACAAAGAATTCTTCATTGCTATGGAAGACAGTATAGAAGTTTCTCAAAAAATTAAACATAGAATTACCATACGATCCAGCAACTCCACTTGTGGGAATACACCCCAGAAAACTGAAAGCAGAGCCTCAAACACATGTACCCCTCTGTTCGGTGGAGCATTATTCACAACAGCCAAGTGGTCAAAGCAACCCAAGTGTCCATCCACAGATGGATGAATAAACAAAATGTGCTGTGTCTGTATGCATTCCATGGCATATAAGCCTCAGAAAAGAAGAAAAGTCTGACATATGCCATAGCATGGCTAAACTGGGAGGACACTGTGCTAAGTGGCATAAGCTCAGTCACCGAAGGATAATGCTGTGTGGTTCCATCTATGTGAGGGACCCAGAACAGTCAAACCCACAGAGACAGAAAGCAGAGTGCTGGTTGCCAGGAACTAGGGAGGGGAACAGGGAGTTAGTGTAAGGGGGAGAGAGGTTCAACTTGGGAAGAATGAAACTTCTGGAGATAGATGGTGGTGACGGTTGCACAACTTAATGCTGCCCAACTGTGCGCTTAATAATGGTGAAAATAGTAAATTTCAGGTTATGTATATTTTACCACAACAAAATTTTAGAAGTTCTTCATGACAACTAACTTTGCAAAAATGGGAAAAATTCTTATTTTGGTCCCCCAACACATGTTCTAATCAGCTAATTTGGGTAGAACCTGGAAGAGCCTGGTTCTGACAGATCAGAGTTCTGTGCCACCAGAGGCTCCTCCCATGGCCCAGATCACTCCTACATCTGAGCTGAGAGTCCTGCAAACATGGCTGTCTTCCTGTAGGTGCAAGGAGAGGACCCAAGGAATAGGGCTTCCCTGGAGAAATCAGCCCCAAAGCCCGGGCTGAGCAGGGTTGCTCACGCCTATAATCCCAGCTTTCTGGGAGGCCCAGGTGGGAGGATCACTTGGGCTTAGGAGTTTGAAACCAGCCTGAGCAAGAACAAGATCCCCTCACCCCCATCCTTGGCTTGGCACCTGTAGCTCAAGCAGCTAAGACGCCAGCCACATACACTAAACCTGGCAGGTTCAAATCCAGCCGGGGCCTGCCAAACAACAATGGCAACTACAACCAAAAAACAGCCGGGCGTTGTGGTGGGTGCCTGTAGTCCCAGCTACTTGGGAAGCTGAGGCAAGAAAATCCCTTAAGTCCAGGAGTTGGAGGTTGCTGTGAGCTTATGATGCCACTTGAGGCTCTGTCTTTAAAAAAAGAAAGAAACCCATCATTACTAAAAATAAAAAAATCAGCCAGGTATTATGGCTGGTACCTGTAGTCCCAGCTACTCTGGAGGCTGAGGCAGGAGGATAGCTTGAACCCAGGAGTTTGAGGTTGCTGTGAGCTAGACTGATGCCATAGCACTCTATCCTGGGCGATGGAATGAGACTCTGTCTCAAGAAAGAAAAACCAAACAAGAGTGGATTTAATTGTTCTCTGCACTCCAGAAGCTTCTCCACCTCCTCTGCGCTCACAAGCTGGGCCTCAACATTCGTGTTGTGCTCTCTCCCCACGTCTTGGTTACTTCCTGAGTTTACCATGATTACGACACAGCACGGAGAGACCAATGGGAGAGAAGGGGGCCTCCTGCTGAGTCCCCAGAAGAGGCCCCACAGAGCCAGGAAGACTTGCTTCTGACATGAGAACGGAGAATGTCTTTGCTCCCCGCCCCCCAGCACACAGTGGGACTGAAAGTCAGACTGTGTAGCAGCCCGTATGGCCCATGGCTAGGAGGAGAGAGAGTTCTAAGAAACACCTATATTGCTCAATAATGGAACACCTTGGTGAAAAGGGCATGGAGAGGGATTCAGCGCTCCTAACAAGCGTGAGAGCTCGCGAGATGAGAGCAGTGAACTGGCAGTCTCTACACATGTGCTGTTTAGAGGCAGGTGATCAGCCTTATCTTAGGCTGGAGGAGCAGGCAGTGGGGAGCACGCGCATTCTATCACAGGCGTGCTTACTCTGGCTCGGTCTCCTCTGCTGAAGATCACCAAGCTCTACTAAAGACTAAGATCTATCTATTCTAAGAAGACTGCTTTACTCTAAGACTCTCTCTCCTGCTGAAGTAGACAGCCCTCAGGCACCTAAGAGAAATTGTTCCTGAGCAAGGTAGCTT
>CAUYPK010065951.1:0-28255 GCA_963574355.1 Loris lydekkerianus | reverse complement strand
GGTTTTATAGACCTTTTGACACATTTTCATCACACTGGTTAACATAGCCTTCCTGGCATTTTCTTAGTTGTTGTGTTAAGACATTTACATTCTACATTTACTAAGTTTCACATATGCCCTTGTAAGATGCACCGCAGGTGTGGTTCCACCAATTACCCTCCATCAGCCCACCTGCCCCCTCGCTCCCCTCCCTCACCCATTCCCCATATGTTTAGGTTATCACTGGGTTATAGCTTTCATGTGAAAGCCATAAATTAGTTTCATAGTAGGGCTGAGTACATTGGATACTTTTTCTTCCATTCTTGAGATACTTTACTAAAAAGAATATGTACCAGCTCAATCCATGTAAACATGAAAGAGGTAAAGTCTCCATCTTTCTTTAAGGCTGCATAATATTCCATGGTGTACATATACCACAATTTATTAATACGTTCATGGATTGATGGGCACTTGGGCTTTTTCCATGAATTAATTAGCAATTATGAATTGGGCTGCAATAAACATTCTGGTACAAATATCTTTGTTATAATGTGATTTTTGGTCTTCTGGGTAGAGGAATTGTAGGATTGAATGGCAGGTCTGGCTATTTTTTTGTTCTTTTTGTTGTCATTATTGTTTAGCAGGCTCGGGCCGGGTTCTTACTTACCAGCCCAAGTGAATGCGGCCAATGCCCTAACCACTGAGCTTTGGGCACTGAGCCAATTTATTCATTCTTAAAGCAGTAACTTCTTCAAGAAATGTAACAGTTGAGAATCTCAACTAAACATATATAAGGGATGATGTATGTTTATTTAGATACCTATTACTTGTAAACTTATTCCACATGAACTTTTACACATTTATTACCAATAATACAAAACCCCCACAAAATTTTGCAGTGTCTCTGTGGTTTTCTATAATACATAACAGCAATGACAACAAAAGAAATCCAGACTAGTGAAGGATGGGAAAAATTTTTTTTATCAGGGGCGGCACCTTGGTTTAAGGAGTAGGGCGTTGGGAGGACATGGGAGGTTCAAACATGGCCCCAGCCAAATAACTTAAAAAAAAAAAAAAATTATTTTTATCAGACAACAACTGCTGTTACAAATTTTAGAAAGAAGGTGAAGAATGACAAAATAGCAATTACTTTAGCTAAGATTAAAACAATTCCTATTTAATAGCGAAGAGATGTTTTCCATTTTTTTCTGTCTTTTCTTCAAATGACTTAATAATTTGCCAATTTCTAAGAGATAATATTCAATACAACTTTATATGACCATCAGTAAAGAAAATCATCTTCAATTTTTTTTTTTATTGGGCCAATTTCTTATGGCAAGTCTTTCAAAAGACCAATTTTTTTTTCAGATGGCTTCAAACTCACCAACTTGTTATTCTTGTAAACACAAATAGAAATGTAAATATGATGAGCTTTGTAGTATTAAATTAGCATACTTGTGATTTTTATTCAAATCAGCTTCTTCTTTTGTATATATTAGGCTTAATAGTTTTATGAGCATATAAATTACAGAGAATATATTTTATTTTCCTAAGCCAAGGGAGGATTTCAGTGCCTACTAAAAGGTACCAAGATAAGTATTCGTTGTATTTTCCCTCTCCTTATTACTGTTTTATACAATGGTTTCATGATTTAAAATATCTTTTTTTAGATTAACATGAACTGTATATTTATCCTTAAAGTTTGGCATTTAAACATAAAAGTCATTGTCAAGTATCTGTGAGTTGTTTGGTTGTTAAAATCTTTAAAAGGTAGTGAATTGTGAGAAAATCGTGGTAACAGAAAATAAAATGGTGCATGTGGTACTGTGAAAAGGGAAATTGAAATGGTGGGTAACATTGAAATAAATGCTCATACGAGTTTATCCTGACAGATTTGAGTATCTGTCTTTTAAGACTCTTCTTAATTTGGGTCAGTGTTTGTGAATAGCGTATGAACTATAAGCATGGGTGAATAAAAGAGGATCTTGAGAGAAGATGAATAATGAATGCATGCCCACAATGAAAATTCATAAAACTACAAACATTAATGATGGAATCCTCAGGGACTCGGCCTCCCAGGTGGTCTGGAATTTGTTCCGTCTGATGTCTAATTTTCTTAGTCTGATAATAAGTCTAAAACGAATGCATTAATGAAAAGCTGACAAGAAATAAAGCTAAAACTATCATACCTCTCAAATAATCTCATACAAGAGATGGTACAACCACATTCCTGTTATCCCAATTTTAGTTAGCTACTGTTAGTGGAGATGGCCCTTAGGGAAAGCTCACCAATCAAAAACATTGGAATCACTAGTAACAAAAAGGAATTGAAACGCTGCGTGATTTTCAATAATGCATTAGCATTGTTTTCATTACCGTCCTCACAATTATTTCACAAGCAATAAAAGAATAGTCGCTAGACCAGGGTCAGAATGAAGTCCAGAGATGAGATAGAAACATGACTTTAGTACAAGCTTCTTTAACCTGTTTTGTGAAGAAAGTTCGGCAAGGTCTGTGTCCTCCTGGGACCATGATGGACTAGTACTACCACGTCCCCCCCAACTCATCACGCTTACTTTCAGATATTTCCACAACACACTTAAATCATAAAATGAGTATATGTGCTATGAGTGGTAAAGTAACAAGTCATATTTCCATTATTTACACAGCAAGTTCAACACTATACTGAGATCATTTTATATCATTTACTCATCTGTGCAAAAATATACTTTTATGTCCCCCTTTACCAATTTTAATCAACCTGCAAACTTTAACACACTGTATTCTCATTGAAATTCACTTAATGTAGCCTATTCTCCAGATGCATTCTTCTGGTTGCCACGCAACACTTTAAACCACAAATTCTTAGGGTTTGGGTTAATCTATCTTAATAATGACTTGAGTTCTTATTAATATTAACAATGAGAAAATAATAGCATCTGTCTTAGGAACTAAATCAGGGGAAAATGAAGTTAAGAAGGCTAACATTTGTCACAGGGTGCCAAAAATGTATATGCATTTTAAGAAAGGACAAAACTGTATTGAAATTGTAATACTTGATACGTACCAATAACATTTGTTACCTTGTATATTGTATCCTGTGTCTCCTGTAATGGTAGAAGTCAAATGTGACTTAAGTATTTCAATTTGAATACAGTTTTTTTCCTTTAGAAAATGCCTATACCGGGTGGAGTAGGGCGCTGGCCCCATATTCCAGAGGTGGTGTGTTCAAACCTGGCTCCGGCCAAAAACTGAAAAAAAAAAAAAAAAGAAAGAAATAAAGAAATAAAGAAAGAACATGCATGTACTTTTTTTGTACCCTCTGTATTTTTTTGACATTGGGTGAGTTGTGGTAATATTTTTGAGGAATTTTGTCTCACATGTAACATTTACGTGTTTGTAGCTGTCCTCAGTATTCCCTTTTTATCCTTCTGATGTTGGCATGGTCTGTAGGAATAGCTCCTACTTCATTTGTGTCTTTTCTCTCTCTCTCTCTCTTTTTTTTTATCTTTGACAGACTTGTGAGAGGGTTGTCAATTGTATTGATTTATTCAAAGACCCAGTTCCTTGTCACATGGATTCCTTCTTGGATTTCCACATGGTGTGTGTGGGTGCTCCTTGTTCCTACTAGGTGAGGTGGGACCTCTCCCCTGTGGTCTTCTGTGAAGTGGTAGCTCAGCTCCCACTGGGTGGTGGTTATAGTTCTGACTCTCAGGAGGCCTCCTCTGACACTGCCCCAGCAAGGAGGAGCTCAGCAGCTCCTGATGGGGGTAGAAGTTCAGACTTGCCATTTGGTCTGTAGTGACACCATGGAGAGGATCTTATAACTGGCCAGCAGGGTAGAGTTATACCTACCTGGCTCCCTCGTTGACCTTTTCTGGAACAGCTCTAGCAACGGTGCTGGGCCCCCCTTCCTAGCTTCAGTAGGTCAGACATCTAAGTTCTTGGTATTTGCTAGCACAGTGGGGAGGCAAAATATTCTCTTATTGTCTACAAGTTTTCTGTCTTGCTGGCCTGCTCCTTTCCTTTTCTGGCCCTTTGGTTAGAGAAAGCAGAGCTTTTCTTAGTGTGCTTTTTCTTTGCCTCTCTTGGTGTTTCTTGGCTCTTCTTCAGCCCCACATCTGGGATATGCGAGGCGACAACAAAGCCCGTGGAACTCACAAATGTGCTGGGTTTTGAATCCTGAGAATGCTGACCCGTCTTCCTCTCTACATCTTTCAGAAAGTCATCTGTGTTTGCTTTAAATATTATGTCCAAGGTTTTTATTTGTACTGAGCAGGAGGAATAGAAGGAAACATGTTTGTTCCACATTCCCAGAAGCACAAGTCTGTCTTGAGCACACATTTTCTTGGTAGGGTAACTTGGTCTTATATCTCTACTTGACTGATGTCTTTCCCTGACAAAATTGCTGGCAGGTGAAATATTTCTTGCATCATATCAAGACAATCAAACCAACAGAAACAATAAGGAAAACAAATCCTTCCTGAAATTACCTCTCTTTTCATTTTCCATGAGCATATAATTTCCAAGTACACAACTTTTTTCAGAATATCAAGTTTGTGTGCCAGAATAATTTTGCTCATTTGTATTTAGAGGCTAAGATTTCTCACAAATCACCAAATTTGTTATAATCATTTAAACCAAATTATCCAATCAGGATATTAGATGATAATGTAATATGATGGTCATTAACTGAAGTCAACTTTGCCTCTGAAAGGATATTTGACAATGCCTGGAGAAATTTTTGCTATTCACAGCTTCAGGAGAGAGTGTTTCCAGCGTTTAGTGGTCAGAGGTCAGGAATGCTACTAAATATCCCCAAATGCACAGCACATCCCTTCACAATAGAGAATTACCTTGTGCAAGTGGTCAGTAGAAACACTGATGTAGCAGTGTCAGTAGTCCTTATTGAAGACACCAGTACTCTGCAGCAAATAACAGGTAGAAATGACTCTCTGAGAGAGCTACCTTAGGAGGGAGTATAACTTTCAATTTATACGAGAGGATTACTAGACGTGCTGGGGTCTCAGAGTGTCAGAATTGAAAACATAATTATGTGAAAGGAAGCAACAGCCTAATCATGTAGATTGCATGAATAATAATGTGCACAGAAAGTAAGTTTGTGTAGCAAAAGGGATTCTCAAACATTGCTAGTGGGAATGCAAGTTGATACAAACACTTTGAAAAATTGCCTGACAGTGTCTAGTGGGGTTGATGATGCACATATCGTAGGACCCATAATTTAAGACTTAGAAATATAGCCTAGAAATGCTTGTACATAAGGAAACTCATACATAATGCAAAAAGCAGCATTTTTCATAATAATTGTTAAAATCTGGGAACAATAAAATTGCCCACAACCGTGGAATGTACAAAGCCTGACAATTAAGTTCACAAACTCATACTACAAAACATGCTACATAGCTCATTGCTGAGTATCACTGCAGTTCCAGTTACTCCCCCTGGGAAGCTATGCACGATGCCAGTGCCTAGTCCACCCTTGAAAACAATTTTGGAACAATATTTCTGGAATGACTATTGGAACTGTCATTGCGTGGCACACACAAACAACCAACAACAATAATGAACAGCTCTCAGCAAGACACTGACACAAGTGAACTTGAACACAGCTGTTAGACACTAATATGCCAATTGTACAAACATCAGTGAGAGAAAGAAACCCATATTTAGAAAATATATACAGTATACTATTTATAAGAAGTCCAAACACTAAAAGACTTGAGACCTGACAATTAAGTTCATGAACTCATCATTGTGCACTGACATTGGCAGCACCATATAGACAATTAAGTAAAGTTTCATAACCTCAGAATATTAGCTAATAAAAAAGACAGAAGCTCCTTACTTCATGAAGCTTATATTTTATCTGGGAGTGTAGGACTATAAGCAAAACTCATAATGAATATGTAAAGTACAAAGTAAGATGAAAAAAACAGCAGGTGAAAAGGTTTTGGAAAACACATGTTCAGTTTTGGACAAGTTGGGTTTGAGTCAACTGTCAGACATCCAAGTGGAGATGTGGCCATGGCAGTGGACACAAGAGACTGGATTTCAGCAGAGATGTCTTAGGTAGGGATACAATTTGGGAGTCTTTGGCATTTATATTATGCTTCCAGCCATGCTGCTAAGCGAGCTCTCTGATGTGAAGTGTGTGGCTAGAAGGAAACAAAAGCATATGTTGCATCCTGGAGGCCAAACAGAGAAAGAGTGTCGGAAAAAGAAAGTGTTTAATGGAGTCAAGTCCTTCTGACATAGCAGGAATAATGACACTCCTTTTGACATAGCAGGAATATAAATGAAAGCTTTTGAAAAATGTTATAAACATGCTTACAGATTTAAAGAAAAACTTGAACATATGAGAAATAGAAGATACAACAAAATATACGGACTAGAATTTAGAGATGAATAATGCAGTTTATCTTAGAAATTGACTGAATGTGTTTTCCACTATATAAAAGACTGCAAAATAAAGGAATATTGGACTTTAGCACATATGATAGGACTATGCAAACTGAAAAAAAGAACAAATGAGTCGAAATAAAGGAAAAGACTCTCAGTGTCCTGTGAGACAAAACCACTGGTCTAGCATAAGTGCAATTGGTGTCCGGGAAGTGGAGAGTAGAGGGGGGAGACACTTCTGCTGCTGTCCTGTCACAGTGGGAGGCATTCACTAAAGCCTTTCCCCTGGAGTAATTTTCATTCTTGAGTTACACACCAGTCTGTTTCATCTCTTCAACTTAAGCTCCCAAAGTGTCTCCTTGGAACTCCTCTCATCAGGTTTGAGGTGGTGTGAGGGAGGCAAACACATGGAAGATTCTTTCTAAAGAAGGCTTAATTAAGGCTTATACAATAACAAATGTGTGGATGTGGTATACGTATAAAGATTTGTGAGATTTGCAAATCACCATATACTTCAGCAATTATTTTCTTATGATTAATATATATTATATAATAGAAACTGTCAATGCAGGTAAGTATAAAGTATTTAGAAAATAGTGAAGGAAAATGTAAAGCAAAAACCATAAGATCGTCTATTTGATCTTTCCATCCCTTACCCATGAAATCTTCTCGGTGTGTTTTTCTGAACCTTGCCTTAATTGCTTACTTGTGATACTGCATGTGATATTGTGATATTGCACGAGTGCTTTTCCTGCAATACTTCGGCAGGTGCGTGATTTGTTTTTAGTTCTTCTAGTGGTTGCCTTTATGTCATAATTTAACACACCTAACCTCTTCCATTCTTTATCTATTATAGATGGACTCTCTTGCCTCCCTGTGTTTTTCTCTCAATTTCGTATTCTACTTCTAGGTAACATTTTAACTTATTCTTTCATGTCCTTTCATCACTAGCTCTAAATAATGTGTGCAACCTTCTCTCTCAATTATCTAATTTTCATGTTTCCATCTCTGAAAATTAAGATTAGGAAATAAATGAAGACAAAGAAATTAAAAGACTCCAAAATTTTAATTTTCATTCTTTCCTCATCTTCAACATTCAATTGCTACTTTAACATTTTCAAGATTTATATTAACTTCTTAATTCATATTTGACACTTCTTTAGGCATAGTGCTTTAAAAACTAAAAGTTCAGTGCTTTCCACTTGTCCTTATATCATGGTTCATTATTTTTTTGTTGGCTCAATTCCTTCATGGACTTACTAATTTCTTGGGTTATTCTTGATAGACTTCCTGAGATCTTTCATATTTGAGAATATTTGCCTATTTTCTCTGCCTATTTGCTCACTATGAAATGACTAGTTTTAATGACGTTGAGCCAAACTTTGTTTACCTTGACACTTACTGGATGTTGTTTCGTTTTCTTTTCATTCTGCATGCTATGGAGAAATTGTGTCTGTCTGATATTCTCTCTCTTGTAAACAAATCTTCTTCCTGCAAGGTGTCCAAAGAATTCTTCCTTTTTTTTTTTTTTTTTAAACCATTATCTACTCAAACTTGAAGACTTTTTTGATTTGCAGATTCAGTTCTTTTGCAATACATTTTTCTGTTCCATATTTTGGCCTTCTTTACTTTAGAGTTGCTTATATTTTATAAACTATAGTTGTAAAACTTTATTATATTTTATTTATATTTTATTTTTATTTACTTATTTTTTCTTAAGATAGAGATTCACTCTGTTGCCCAGATTAGAGTGTGGTGGCATCAGCTTAGTTCACAGTGACCTCAAACTCCTAGGTTCAAGTGATACTCCTACCTCAGCCTCCCAAGTAGCTAGGACTACAGACATCCACAACAACACCCAGCTAATTTTTCTATTTTTAGGAAAGGTGGGGGTCCAGCTCTTGCTCAGGTTAGTCTCAAACTCCTAAGCTTAAGCATCCTTCCACCTCGGCTTCCCAGTGTGTTAAGATTACAGGTGTGAGCCACCACACCCAGCCATAAAATTTTATAATATATAGTGAGGAATTTTTCCATTTGTTAAGTTTATAAAAGTATAAGTTTATTTTCTATTGGAGAAAGTGAAGAGAGTAGGGAGAAGAGATGAGAAAGAGAGAGAGCAGAGAGCAGGGAGGAAGAGAGGGGAAATTGAGGGGAGAGAAAAGGAGGGAGAAAAGGAGCGAATTACCTGGCATCCCAAAGAAAAGAAGAACACAGGCCTATTTTTTCATTTTTATCTGACTTTCATATCTACGAACATCTCTGTAATGACTTTGTTTCTTTTTAAATCTATATTCCTCATTATTACTTCATGCACTAGTGATAAATGCTTTATTTTCAGCTTAGTTTCTCTTGTTTTACTGTTCTTAATTTATCATTTATGTAATGATTTTGCTTATCATTTTTTGTCTACTCTGAAATCTTTTTTAAAAATGTTCTTTTGTTTCATCATCTTATTTATTTTTAAGACATTTTATATGAGAAAGCACTTATAGGGGCTTTTTAGGACATGATTAAAGATGTATTGTGAAGGAAACAAAGATTTTTGTTAAAAATTACTTTAAAAGAAACATTTGATACTTAATTTAGGCTGAGGATGACTGAAGAGTATATTGAGAGAAAAAGGATATTTCTTAATATTAGACAAGATGATACCATGATGCTAGCCCTCATCTAATAATCTCATTGATATGTCATAGGAAATTCGTAAATATCAGCTCCCTTTCTTTTCTTTCCTTCCTTTTCTCTTATGACCTTCACCTTTCTCCAAAGTTGTAATAATTTTTACTGGCTATCGTTTGAGGGACATGATAGAGCCCTATGCAATTTAAAATATCCTGGGTGTGGGTATTTTCCATGTAGGATTTCTTTATAATAAGCCATTGGTTGAACATTGAATCCCATAAATTCAACCACCCATAATAGAAAACAATTGAATGTTTAAAATTAATTTATTATTAAAAGGAATAAATTTGTTGAACTGTTAAATAACTTTTGTTAAACAAACTCTATTGATGTATAACACCCTATATATGTCTTTTCTTAACAGAAATATATAGACGCATAATGCATGCAGTTTAACAAAATTCAATAATTTGCTATATATATGGGTGACATTATTTATTAATCTCAGGTAATAAAAAAGTTAAAACTAGCAAAATATTTTTTTTTTTTTTTTGCTATCTGGATAGTTATTGTAGCAAACAGCTGTCTACTAAGCATTGATATGGGGTTAAGAGGTATTAAGACATTGATCATTAGTTTATAGTTGAATCTCTATAATAATAAATTATTCTCCCTGGCTTTCTAAATTAGGGACTGCCTTACTGCTCTAGTGTCTGAATAAGTGAATGTTTCATGTGATTTATTAATGCTCATGTAATCTTAGAAATAGTCCAATAATCAGTTGTAAGGTCTTCAAGTGCCCTGAGGATCAATAATATCATTTTGTTGCCAAATAGATAAACCGTTCTACTTAAACTGAACCGTCTATTCTTCAAATCAGCCCACAGCCAAGACATACAATAGGAAGCTTGTGCAACAGGTATTAAAATCAATAAAGTTCATTTAAAAAATACATTTTTTGCTGAGTTGAAAAAGTAATCTTAAAATAATCGAATTACCGAACTGTTATTGATTTTATTATAAGTTAAAAACAGACATAAGAAAATAGAGGTCAAAAAAAATGACATTATTTTACTGACCTATTTGTTTTTAAATGACTGTTTTTCTCAACTCAATAGATTGATTACTTAGAAAAATAATATCTCCAGCTGAACGGCAGTTGGTACTGATCCAAGGTAAAAAACATGAGGAAGCACCAGGAGATGACTTACTTTAGATCAAAAACATGGCCCCGTTTCTATCTCTAGATCTAATATGTCTATATGAATGTCTACAGATCTGTTTATGAATTATTAGCATGCTAAATAAATTAACTGTATTTTAAACATATAAAGCTTAAATAATGTTTTACTAAATGACCTACTTAAATAATCAGGTTGAGGAGTCAGTCTCATCATTAAGAATATGGGGAATTAATTTAGAAAGACTAGTTAGGGAGAATATCTTAAAATGTTACAGTGTAAAAAGATAGTGGAGTTAAGTGGCCACTATGTTACCTGATCTGTTTTAGAAACTGGTCCTTATTTCTAAGGGAGTTTTCACAGTAAGTCTTCATTATAGGTTGGTTGGGTAGAGGAAAAAAAGTAACAGTTTACATGAATTCAAGATTTATGACAATGAGGAGAGGGAAGCCAATATTGTGGACACTCATTAAAGTCAATAGATAATTTTTCTAGAGATTGGGAACTAGTTTTTAGAATATAACTTTTTTTTTTTCCTTTAATGGGATATAATCTGTTATTGCATGAAAGTGAACTAATTTGTAACCTGCTAAATGTTTATCTTTATAATTTAGATTTCTCAGAGTGAAGTGATTGATAATGCCTCCTCTGAGTCATGCAGCCTGGGTAGAAATCTTGGTTGCATCATAATTAAGAAAAATTATCCAAACTCATCCAAATTTGAACAAGATAAAAGGCTGATTGCTTGAAACATTGATTTATTCTGGAGCATTTGGTAATTTGTCTATTTGCATAAAACAGCTTTTTCTACACATAAATCATTCCTCCTCAGAAAGGCTTAGGAAATGAAATTTGTAGCACAGACTATTTGAATAATAATAAATGAAATGTTTCATATTATTGTTAACATGCTGATGATTTGCATTCATTAGGGTTAGAGATTAACATATAGAAAAGAATAAAGTAGACATAATTAGAGGTATTAAAGGTTCTAAAGGTATTATGGTTTATTGCTTTGTAGAAATGTAGCCATTTTTATACTTTTACATGTAATTTAGTCTCTTATTCAGGTATTCCTTTCTTATTTGACTGTGTTCCCAAAACATTCTGCTATACAGACCATTTGCCTTTTGTCTTCCCTATCGTTTCTTTTATTAATGAGTTGAATAAAACATGGAAAAAATTTTTGTTTTAGAGACAGGGTCTTGCTCCATCACCCCTGCTGGAGTGTACTGCCTTGATCATAGCTCACTGCAGCCACCAACTCCTCGGTTCAGGTGATCTTCCTGTCCCAGCCTCCTGAGTAACTGGGACACAGGCACATGCCACCATGCTAGTTTATTTATTTATTTATTTATTTTAGAGATAAGGGTATCACTATGTTATGCTGGTCTCAAACTCTTGACCTTAAGCGATCCTCCTGCCTCAGTCTCCCAAGGTACTGGGATTATAGGTCTGAGCCATTAAACCTAGCCAAGAAGCTTTAAAAAAACAAATGTTCCAGAAACTTTGAGAAATGTTTGAAAAACAGTTGCCATTGACTTGTGATACACAGAGAAAGCCTCTGTGTCTCCCATGGCATATGCCCATTGCTTTGGGCTGTGTAACAAGGTACCACAAACTTAGTAGCTTTGAACATTAGAAATTTATTCTCTCACTGTTCTAGAGCCTAAACATCCAAAATCAAGATTTCAGTAGGGTTGCATTGTCACTGAAGGCTCTGGGGAGGATCTTTCCTGCTCCCTTCATAGCTTCTGGTATCGCTGGCAATCCTTGGTGTCTTTGGTTTGTGGAGGCATCCCTCCAATCTCTCACGTTTTGGTCATGTGGTGTACTCCTTACATGCCTATGGCCTTGTATTCTAATTTCCCTCATATAATAAGGATGCTAGACTCTAAATTAGAGCCAACTCTATTCCAGGATGAGCTCATGCTAACTTAATTACACATGCCAAGACCCTATTGCAAATAAGGTTACATTCATGTTCTGAGGGTTAGAACTTTTGAATATCTTATGGAGGGAACACAAATGAATCCACGATGCACAGCTATTTACATTGGAGCATATGCATTGGCTTTCCTTCTGTTTTGGAAGAATTGTGCTTTTTTCCTAACTATAGCTAAATACTCTACTTGTGTATTAGATCGCATCCTTTCTGGCCTAGTCAATGACATCCGTATAGAATGTCTCCCTCTCCCTCAGTCTTACATCATGAGTTTTTCTCTCTTAACTGGACTATCACCATTGGCACATGAACACATGAAATTTTTCTCATCTTAAAAACTAACAAGCAAGCACACAAACAAAGAAAACCCCTCTGACATCACCCTATATCTCCCTCTTGCTAATATTCAATTGCTTTACTCTCTTCCATGTAAAGACTCTATGAAGGAGTTTTCTGCACCTCTGATATCTAATTCTTCTCTTCTTATTCTTTCTTTTCACCATCACTTCACAAAAATTGCTCTTGTTAAGGTTAATAATGATTTTTATGTTGCTGAATTCAATGGTTAATTCTTGGTTTTCATTGTACTTTGACACTGTTGATCAATGATTTCTCTTTGAAATGCTCTTTTTCTCTCTTTTTGAGACACTTTAGTTGTTTCTCTTCTTCCTTTTACTCTGTAATTACTTCTCTTACAGTGACCCTCCTCATTTCCCCAGCCTCTGAGTGCCCTTGGGTTTCACTTATGATTCCTGTAGTTTTTCTAATGTCATGAATTCCTAAGGTGATCTCAATCAGTCTCTTGGCTTTAAATGCTTGCAATCTTAAACCTTTAAAGGTTTGTAGAGATGATTCCCAAGTTTACATCGGCGACCTGATCTGCACTTTTAAGCTTTGGACTAGTGTATCCCAAAGACAGTGTGACAATTTTGATGTCAATATTTTATGTACTAATATTTTGACCTTCTGTTTCCTCATATTAAAATGCAAATCATATAATAGTAAGAATTTTGTCCATTTGTTTTGTTGTCTTGAAAGGCATCTGATAGTCATAGTGGATGCTCACAAAATATCAGCTTACTAACTTACTGAATTAATGAACATTTATTATCTTATTCTGCTTAAACATCAGACTACATACATATTTATAGAATGTCACTAAAGCAACAAATAATACAAAGTCTGTAGTTTTGCTGCATAAAGAGAAATGCTGCTTTTAAGGAAGAAGGTTGGTGAAACTGTTCTATGTCAAAAAAAGTCTTCCTTATTTCTTCTCTGAGGCTCATATACTAACTGTCTTTCTGGTTATATTCTCTGGAAGGATTATACAACATTTGAAACATCACAAAAAATTTGAGAAATAATACTACTGCTAATTGATAGTATGACCAGCATTTTAAAACAACGGGGGCTGAAACAGATTTCCTATGATTGTTTCTGCACCAAAGCTTGAATAATTAAGGACAGATAAATTTTGGAAGAATAACTGCTTTTCATTTCTTTGTGAATTATTAGCCTACAAATTTATATCTAGATCTAATATTATCTTCAGTTTCAAAATTAACCTACTAATGATACTGGTGAATTTTTGAATATCATGGTTAATAGCACCTCTGCAAAATAAAATAAAATAATTAAAAAAAGAGAAAACTCCACCATAGTTAGGAACTAGCCAATATGGAACCAAGCAGGATAATCTCTAAAACATTCTAAAACTTACCATTCTTTCCATTTACTTAACACTCATTAAAAATGGAAATGAATTACTATGGTTTGATGCCTATCAGTTTGGGGGTCTCATTCTGCATCTAAGAGGGTCCTGAGGAGGTAATGGGCCTCAAGTGATTACTGATGAAATAGATATATTTATAATGAGAACAAAAAGATCATCCCAGTAATATCATAATTGATTAATTTCCCAGGTAGTTCATAAACATTTTTGTGTGTGATGATTGTGAGAGGGATTAAGAACATCTTTCAGTACATTTGTCACTATATTTAGGGATAGAATCTACCCAAGGAGCAGAGGATTTATGAGATTAATAAAAATAATTTTGTAAATAAATTTTTTTAATCAATGGTAATGGGTAGAGCAAAATCTTCAGAAATGCTTGATATTATAAAAAACATCTTTAGAGAAACCATTGCTATTTAAGAAACAAGTTTGGGATAAAAATGGTAAGGCATCAGTAAAGACTGTAACAACAAGAGAAAAAAAGGATGATGTATTTTAAAATGTTTTAAATATACCTAAAAGGAATAGAATTTTGAAAACCGTGTTGGGTCTCAGAATGTATTACATACAATTTTAGCAGTCCTTTAATGAATCTTTTATCCACAGAAAATTGTACTTCAAAATAAAGAACCATGCTCAGAATGCAGACAAGCAACCTTAGTCTCCTGGAAGTCGGAAGCAACACAGTCATGTCCTGGCACAAGACATTTTAAAACAGCCTCTTCTGTTTTCAGTCTCTCTAATGTGCATCTGTGGATTGATGCATCATTCCATTTATCATAAAGTTCAGGGCAAGCATTATTTGGTACAGATGGAGTCACAGTATTCTTGAAATTGGTGCCTTGTAGATACAGTATAAAGTAGCATAAGCTGAGTATAAAACACACCATCTAAAGAGGACTGGGACTCACTTTGCATAAATCTGCTTGCTTTAAATTTAATGTTATCTGCCACTCAATGTTAAGAGTCTTGCAGTTTCTAACTTCTGCTCATATGTTTGGGATCTTTCTATTGGCAAGGGCTTAGTGAGACCTCCAAATCTGGAGGTGTGAGCACCTGTAACTCTCTGTGCACACTTCAGTCTTTTCATAAAAACCTATGACTGAGGTGGCACCTGTAGCTCAGTGGGTATGGTGCCAGCCACATACACCAAGGCTGGCAGGTTCGAACCCAGCCTGGGGCAGCTAAACAACAATGACAACTGCAACAAAAAAATAGCTGGGCATTGTGGCAGGTGCCTGTAGTCCCAGCTACTTGGGAGGCTAAAGCAAGAGAATTGCTTGAGCCCAAGAGTTTGAGGTTGCTGTGAGCTGTGACACCAAGGCCCAGGGTGACATAGTGAGACTCTGTCTCAAAAAGAAAAAAAAAAAAAAAAGCCTATGACTGGTTTGAGGTTGTCAACCAATGTGAGCTATTAACACATAAAGGCAAAGTCAGGACTTAACCACTTCGATAGCCCTGCCTCTTTGGTGTGTGTTGGTTGTTGCAAGAGCTGAAATGTCTAAAAAGTAACACTGGCCTAATAGATTGTTGAAGTGTGTTTCATTCCATAAAATTTGTTAAAATATTGAATATAATTGTGAGAGCTCTGATCCCTGATTTTTTAATCATACTCTTTGTTCCAATGTTTTTCCATATGGAGTTAGAGAGCAAATAAACTCAAGAATAATAGACAGGAGGGCGAAGACAAGATGGCTGACTGAAGCCAGCTTTCCACAGAGGCTCCCATCCAGAAGGAGAGTTAAAGAACAGAAATTTAGCAAATAACCTGGTGGATTAGAGCTGTGCCAAGAGAGAAGGTTGAAGAACGCACATCAAGCCTGCTGAGGTGAGCTGCAACCCAAGGATACAAACAAAAGGTACAAAATCCATCACCAAGTGAATGGGGGGAGTCCCCTTCCCCTTCCCCATGACAACGGCTTGGAGTACCCCATAAACAAATGAGCAGACTTCAAAAGTCCTTCCATTATACTCCACGGGAGAGACCCTCTAAAAACTGGACCTACTTCCCCTACAAAGGTGCCATGGTGCTCTCCTGACAGGCATAAAACTGTATAAAACTGTATATATTCTCTACCTGTAACTCTGAGCTCCCAGAACTCCCCTCCACTCTCACTCTGAGGTCTGGACTCAACCTGTTCCAAAATGTAGAAGAAGGAAGACTACCCAACAAGTTCTATGAAGCAAACATCACTCTGATCCCCAAACCAGGAAAAGACCCAACAAGAAAAGAAAATTATAGACCAATATCACTAATAAATTATAGACGGAAAAATTTTAACAAGATCCCAACAAACAGAATCCAGCAACACATCAAACAAATTATACATCATAACCAAGTCGGTTTTATCCCAGGGTCTCAAGGCTGGTTCAATATACGTAAATCTATAAGTATAATTCAGCACATAAACAAATTAAAAAAAAAGACCATATGATTCTCTCAATTGATGCAGAAAAATCTTTTGATAATATCCAGCATCCCTTCATGATCAGAACACTTAAGAAAATTGGTACAGAAGGGACATTTCTTAAACTGATAGAGGCCATCTACAGCAAACCCACAGCCAATATCGTATTGAATGGAGTTAAATTGAAATAATTTCCACTCAGATTAGGAACCAGACAAGGCTGCCCATTGTCTCCACTGCTCTTTAACATTGTAATGGAAGTTTTAGCCATTGAAATTAGGGAAGAAAAGGTGATCAAGGGTATCCATTTAGGGTCAGAAGAGATCAAACTTTTGCTCTTTGCAGATAATATTGTATACGGGGAAAACACCAGGGATTCTACTACAACACTCTTAGAAGTGATCAAGGAATATAGCAGCGTCTCAGGTTACAAAATCAACATTCATAAATCGGTAGCCTTTATATATACCAACAATAGTCAAGCTGAAAAATAGTTAAGGACTCTATTCCATTCACAGTAGTGCCAAAGAAGATGAAATGTTTGGGAGTATACCTAACAAAGGATGTGAAAGATCTCTATAAAGAGAACTATGAAACTCTAAGAAAAGAAATGGCTGAAAATGTTAACAAATGGAAAAACATACCATGCTCATGGCTGGGAAGAATCAACATTGTTAAAATGTCTATACTACCCAAAGCAATATACAATTTTAATGCAATCCCTATTAAAGCTCCACTGTCATACTTTAAAGATTTCAAAAAAAGAATACTTCATTTTATATGGAATCAGAAAAAACCTTGAATACCCAAGACATTACTCGGAAATAAAAACAAAGCAGGATGAATCACGCTACCAGACCTCAGACTATACTATAAGTCGATAGTGATCAAAACAGCATGGTACTGGAACAAAAACATACAGGTAGATGTATGGAACAGAATAGAAAACCAAGAGATGAACCCAGCTACTTACCGTTATTTGATCTTTGACAAGCCAATTAAAAACATTCAGTGGGGAAAAGATTCCCTATTTAAATAATGGTGCTGGGTGAACTGGCTGGCGACCTGTAAAAGACTGAAACTTGACCCACATCTTTCACCATTAACTAAGATAGACTCTCACTGGATTAAAGATTTAAACATAATACATGAAAGTATAAAAATACTAGAAGAAAGTGCAGGGAAAACTCTTGAAGAAATCAGCTTGGGCAAATATTTTATGAGGAGGACCCCCCAGGCAATTGAAGCAGCATCAAAAATACACTACTGGGACCTGATCAAACTAAAAAGGTTCTGCACAGACAAGAACACAGTAAGTCAAGCAAGCAGACAGCCCTCAGAATGGGAGAAGATATTTGCAGGTTATGTCTCCGACAACGGTTTAATAACCAGAATCCACAGAGAACTCAAACGTATTAGCAAGAAAAGAACAAGTGATCCCATCTCAGGCTGGGCAAGGGACTTGAAGAGAACTTCTCTGAAGAAGACAGGTGCACGGCCTACAGACATATGAAAAAATGCTCATTATCCTTAATCATTAGGGAAATGCAAATCAAAAGTACTTTGAGATATCATCTAACTCCAGTAAGATTAGCCCATATCACAAAATCCCAAAACCAGAGATGTTGGCGTGGATGTGGAGAAAAGGGAACACTTTTACACTGCTGGTGGGAATGCAAACTAATACATTCCTTTTTGAAAGATGTTTAGAGAACACTTAGAGATCTAAAAATAGACCTGCCATTTGATCCTACAATTCTTCTACTTGGTATATATCCAGAAGACCAAAAATCACATTATAACAAAGATATTTGTACCAGACTGTTTATTGCAGCCCAATTTATAATTGCTAAGTCATGGAAAAAGCTCAAGTGCCCATCAATCCATGAATGGATTAATAAATTGTGGTATATGTACACCATGGAATATTATGCAGCCTTAAAGAAAGATGGAGACTTCACCTTTTTCATGTTTACATGGATGAGCTGGAACATATTCTTCTTAGCAAAGTTACCTGAAGCATGGAAGAAAAAGTATCCAATGTACTCAGCCCTACTATGAAACTAATTTATAGCTTTCACATGAAAGCTATGACCCAGTTATAACCTAAAAATGTGGGGAAAGGGTAAAGGGAGGGAGGAGGGAGGATGGGCAGACGGAGGGGGATTGGTGCGGTCACACTTGCGTTGCATCTTACAAGGGTACATGTGAAACTTACTAAATGTAGAATATAAATGTCTTAACACAATAACTAAGAAAAAGCCAAGAAGGCTATGTTAACCAGTGTGATGAAAGCTTGTCAAATGGTATATAAAACCAGTGTATACTTGTGTAAGCTTACCAGTGTAAGCTTGTCAAATGGTATATAAAAAATTTAAAAAAAAATTTTTTTACAGACCCACAGAATAACAGAACTAACTGACCTCTTCTTCATTGATCTACTGGTTTAACTAAAACTTCCTATCCCCACTGCAACACATATTAGTTAATGGTCACGGCACCCTGAATGTTCCTGGTGGGTAGGCCACCCTCTTGCATACTTTCGACTTCTATCAGTTGAGTGTAAGTCACTGTGATTGTTTCAAATTTGTTTATTCACATGGTAACAGTTACTGTATTTACATAATTTAATTCAATATTATGAAAACCAATGGTGCAAAAAGAAAAAGAATTGGTGTTTCTAAGAATACTAAATCAAATGCTTTGGAAAGATTTAATAAAGGTAAATCTTTTTTAAAAATGGGTGTGGATGAGATAACTGGAGGTTAACATTTACTGAATGTTTACTGTGTGTCAGGCACTACATTCATTAAGCCTTTACATAAAATATCTATTTGGTCCTCACATTGGCTCTCTGAAATAGGTGATGAGGAAACTGAGGCACAAAGAGGATAAGCACCTTGCCCAAGCTAGGAAGCACAACTTTCAGAATTTGAACCCAGGTCATTTGGCTTGAGAGACCAAGCTTTACCCATTACGCTATTATGTAAAAAACTGAGAAAAAAATTCTAACAATGGAGTCTGTGCTGAAGTTATTTTACAAGAACATTGAAGTTTCTTTTTCTATTTTAAAGAAGCTAAATCTGAAATCTGTAGCTAGTTCCATACAGGTGCAGTAATTTAAGAATCGAGGACCCTGGCACTCTAGTCTTAAGATTAGCAAGTGGTTGTGCGTTCATATGTTCTGAGTTAGAATGAAATGTCAAAAGTATATATATATATAATACTCTTTATGATTTACCACTGTAATTGACTTTGATTAATCAATCTAGTGCAATGATGAACAAGTAGAACTTCCTGTTTTAGAATTGAAAATTTCAGAGATTGAGGCTGTCCCAGTGGTTCACACCTGTAATCATAGCACTTTGGAAGGCTGAGGCGGGAGAATCGCTCTAGCTCAGGAGTTTGAGACCAACATAAGCAAAATGTGAGGTCTCGCCTCTACAAAAAAAATAGAAAAATTAGCCAGGTGTGGTAATGCATGGATGTAGTCCCTGTTGCTCAGGAGGTGAGGAAGAAGGATCACTTGAGCCCGGGAGTTTGAGGTTACAGTGAGCTATGATGATGCCACTGTACTATAGCCTCGGCAACAGAGCAAGACTCTGTCGGGGCGTGGGGGAGAACACACATAAAATGTAGAAATGGAATAATGATAGAAGAATCAGATATCTTTCCAAAACACAGATCTGAATATAACAAACCCTTGGTTAAAAAACTGCTTTCCACTACCTATCCCCACTCCCAACAAGGAAAAGGATAGAAAGTTGTAAGTGGGATCCTGCCCACCTTTACAATCTCATTGTAAAGGAGCCCAGTCCCTCTTACCCATATTTCTAGTCATATGTCTCATCATCTGCCAATTTCTTCATGCCCATCCAAGCTTCTGTACCTTCCCACATGTCATTTTCTCTGCCTAGAATTCTACTTCCTCCAATGGGGAGAAACCTTACTCCCATTTTTTTTCATTCATTTATTCAGTGAATAATTCTGTATGCACCTATTTTTATGATAATGAACTAATATATATAACATATAATGGTATGTCCCTACTGAAATGTTATGCTAAACTATTATTTTCCTTCAAAGCATTTATCCCAATATGCTACTATAGATATAGATATAGAGATATACTATATATATATAGTATAGATATATATAGTATATCTCTGTATCTATAGAGATATACTATATATATATAGTATAGATATATATAGTATATCTCTATATCTATATCTATAGTAGCATATATATAAAAAGTATATATGTACATATATAATATATTATATATATAGTGTTCGCTTGTTTAGTGTTGGGGAAGGGAGGAGAGAGAAGAACGGAGGGGAAGGAGACGCAGGTCAGTAGGAACATTTATGCAGCCTGCAGGGGAAGGGAAATGGGTGGGAATACTGAGGAATTAGCACTGAGCTGCCCAAGAATGCGTGGGCTCAGTCGGGCAAGGAGGGTGGGAGGCAGAGATGGGCAGGGACAAAGTGGGGTCGGTGTTACAGATTGAGGGAATAGCAAGCAGTGCCAAGACCCTGAGGCAGCAGGAGAGAGGACACATTTGAGAAGCTGAAAAAAGCCCGGTGTGTTGGGACTGCAGAGTTGGAGACAGGAAGGGGATGAGGCCGGAGGTGGAGAGGGCCCAGACCCTGCAGGGCTCTGCAGGTCACACTAATATGACTTTGATTGTCAGCAGGAAAGCCAGATGAAGCCACTGTTGAGACCTAAGCAAGGGAATAACATTTTCAGGTTTGTGACTTTGAGAAAATCTTCTGGCTGGGTTGTAGGGAACAGATGCAACGTGTGGCAAGGGTTGCTCACTTCTCTCTTAAGCCTTCCTTGATGCCAGCCATAGTTAATGCTTTCTCCCATGCATTCCCACCAAAATCAAGGAAGCTTCTGGATAGCAGGATTTGGTCTTTCTGTTCACTGTGGTGTCCTCAGTCCCTAAAACTGCTCTTAGCACGTAGATTCCTAATGTTACTTAAATAAGGCACCTTTCAAATGTGATTTTGGGGCTATCCAGTACTCTGAGAGGTGAGTGACAGCTAATGCAATGTTGAAGCTGTAAGGTCCTGCCACCAGATTTCTTCTTTCTCCTACAACATGCCATGTAAACTGACCTCATGATAAGAGTGTTGGAACCTTGGTAAACACATAATTCCATAAACTCTGCATGGAAAGGAACTTCATTCTTTCCTAATTTAAACACTCCCAGAGACTAATGGTAATTGTTTCGGCTTGGATTACAACGCCTTTATATGTTCATTCCCCTCGAAGGTCTTAGGATCTTTCTCAAAACCAAGAAAATCCTTATTCTGGAAATATGACACTCCATCAGTATTTTCAAAAGATCTCAAGACTAGACAGTTTCTTTGGGGTCATTTAATCTATTACTCATCAGGCCCCAAAGCGTAACACCCCTCTCCCCATGTAGCACTCCTTCCTCCTCCCTTGGCTATCTGGCCTGAAGGTGTTCCCAGGCCAGCTCAAGTGTCAACCAGGGATAGGCAGTAGATGCTGGAGCCAGACAACTCAGGAAGTCATCCTTGATCTTCATTACATGTCTGTGTTTATTCCCCCCCCAAATTGTGCTATATTTATAAGGTTATTTATGTAGTTTAGGCTTGCTGATTCTCTATCTCCATTGCTAACCTGTCTCCTTACTCTAGACCATTAAATTACTTTTTACGATTCTTTTCTCTCTCAACTTACTTATCTTTCCATATGGTTGTCAATGTTTTTACTGTCTCCAGTTCATGCATTTGTAGTTCTAACACTTGCAAGCTATTACTAGGTTACTCCCCTGCCGGCTGCATAGATGCGCCTTCATTAATTCATCAAGTAATCGTATATATAGAATACCTAGTACATTTTTTTCATTCCACAAATTCCCCTTTCCTTTCAGAGCACCATAAGCCCCCAGGAGTCTGGCAGCAAGAGTCTTACAGCAATCTCACTGCCAGCCCCATTGCCAGCCTCTCTCCTTTTCCTAGACTCTACTCCCATCACAGCAACACTGGAGTTAGATCATTCCTCTTTTCCAAAGTCCATAATGGCTCATCTCTCTACTCAAATGAAACCTTGGAACAACAGGCTTTCAGACACTGCACTAGGGGTTCCTGGCCCAGCTCTCTGGCCCCACTGCCCTCGTCGTCCTGTGATCTCTGACATCACGACATTACATCAAGGTGTTGCAGGGCAGCACTCATCATTCCCTTTCTGTGCATCATTTCATTTTCATTTCTTTTCTTCCTCTTTTTTTGGCTCTCCTTTTTTCTGTTTCTCCTTTGCTCATCTCCCTCCTATGACCCCTCCCCACCCCCGCACAGGGGTCTCACTTGGGAAACTTTTTAATATCTTGCTCCATCATTTCCTGCGTCTTGTCACTGAGGTGTCCTCCTTGGCATTTTGTGCTCGAGGCACTGTGATGTGCCCTGTGCCCTCCCTCACCAAGATGTGTCACAGTGAGGAGTCCAAACTCCCATTCACAAAAAAAAGAGATTTCACAGAAGCAAAGGAAAGCACAAAACAGACAGAAACCCAGTGAACAGAGAATGACAGAAAAACAATTTGGCAATTTCTTATAAAGTCAAACTTATACTTACCATGTAACCCAGCAATTCTACTCCTATGTCTTTCCTCAAGAAAAATGAAAACTTACATTCACACAAAAACTTGTTCACAAATATTTATAGTAGCTTTATTCACAATTGCCCCAAATTGGAAATGACCTAACTGTCCTTCAACTGGTGAATGTATAAACAAACTGTGGTCCATAGAATGGAGTATTATTCAGAAATAAAAAAGAAATACATTACTAAAACAGAAAAGGAGAGGCCAGGAGTTGGGCGTCAGGGGCAAGGTCGACTGCAAAGGTGTACTAAGAATTTTTTTCTCTCTTTTTTCTCTTTATTCACCGCTATATGCATGAGGGGGAATGAGGAAGTTTTGATGATGGCACAACACTTCTATATCCTGATTGTGATGGGGGTGACATAATTGTATGCATTTGTCAAAACTCACACAACTAAAAAAAGCCAAAATTTACTATATGCAAATTAAACCTCAATAAATCTGACTTTAAAACATAAGCCCACCAAAATAAAAGAATTAATAATCACAGTTTTGGAAACAAACAAAAAACAATAAACTCGATAAATCATACCAGAAATTATTCTTTAAAACACACCAAATACAGCAATAAAATAGATAAAACTTTGGCAAACCCAAATGAGAGTAAAAGAGAAAATACATAGGTGAACAATGTTAGCAATAAAAGCAAAGATTTAATTTTCAATATAAAGAAAATCTAAAAATGGTAAGCATAATTTCATACTTAAAAAATGAAAATCTACATGATACTACATAGTCTTCTAGGTAAATGTAAATTTACAAATTGACCCAGGAACAGACATAAAATCGGAGTAGACCATTAACTGTAGGGGAAATTCAAATGATAAAGATATTCCATTCTAAAACTAATCAGCTCCAAATAATTTATAGATGAGTTCTACCTTCAAGACATAAAGAATTTCTACATTATTACATTAGTACATATGGAAAAACTCATTCTGTTAGGCCAGCCATTCTCAAAGTGTGGTCTAGGAATTGCTGAAGATCCCTGAGACTTTTCTGGGAGTCCACAAAGCCAAAATTTTAATTTTGATTGTGACACTTTGTTGTTTTGACTTTTTCGCTATCATTCTCTCACACATTCAAACAGTGGAATTTGTCCACTTATGATGGTCATTGTTCAGCAACCAATGAAATACATGTCTGTATATTCCTGTGCGCTAAAATTTTCTCCATTTTAATTTCCAATATTGTTGGGTAACTCACATGAACAAAGTTCTTTGAGGGTCTTCAATAACATTTAAGAGGACAAATGAGTCCTGAGATCAAAAAGCTTGAGAACCATGGTACTAAACTAATATTGCTCCCAAATGAAAAACCTGCCAAAGATAGCACAAATAAAGAAAACTCTTGGCTTGGCTCCTGTGGCTCAAGCAGCTAAGGTGCCAGCCACATACACCTGAGCTGGCAGGTTTGAATCCAGCCTGGGCCCACTAAACAACAATGATGGCTGCAACCCCAAAATAGCTGGGCATTGTGGCGGGTGCCTTTAGTCCCAGCTACTTGGGAGGCAGAGGCAGGAGAATTGCTTGAGCCCAGGAGTTGGAGGTTGATGTGAGCTGTGATGTCATGGCATTCTACCTAGGGTGACAGCTTGAGGCTCTGTCTCAAAACAAACAACAACAACAACAAAAAAGAAAACTCTCATCTTAAGAATATAAATACATATATTTCAGACTTAATTATTTTTTTTAGACTTGTTTTTAAAAGAACAATTTTCAGAATTAGATAAGATTTATCCAGAATGCAAGGATGGTTCTCTATTTAGAAATCCATTAATATAATCCATTATATTATATATATATATTATAATATAATAATCCATTATATTAATAGATTAAAGGAGAAAAACTTCATGATCACCATAAAAAAAATCCTTTAAAAAGTGATAAAAAGTTATTTTTAAGAAATAAGCAAACAAACTTAAAAAGAAAAACCAATCTAAAAATTCTTAGCAAACCAGTAATAGAAGAAAATTTCTTTAACTTGATAGAGTATTCACCATTTCTGTTAAAGTCAGGAAGAAGATAAAGATGCCTGCTTTTGTAACTATCTTTGCAACTACTAAACATGGAACTAGAGGTCCTAGCTAGTGCAATAAGACAAGGAAAAGAAATAAGAATATTACAAAGGAAGATATAAGACCATCACTATTTAAAAGTGATTAATTTTCAACTTAGAAAATCCAAGAATGAACTATGAAAATTCAAAACTAATACAAAATTTTAGTAAAGTCTTAATAAAAGATCAACCAAGGCCAGGCACAATGGCTAACACGTGTAATCCCAGCACTCTGGGAGGCTGAGGCAGGTGGATAGCTTGAGCTCAGGAGTTCAAGATGAGACTGAGAAAGAGCAAGACCCCCATCTCTACTAAACATAGAAAAACTAGCTAGGCATTGTGATGGGCACCTGTAGTTCCAGCTACTTTGGAGGCTGAAACAAGAAGGATCACTTAAATCCAGGAATTTGAGGTTGCTGTGATCTACAATGCTATAGTACTCTACACAGGGCAAAGGAGTGAGACTCTTGTCTCCAAAAAAATAAAAAATAAAAAAATAAAAATTGATCCTTTTCCTATATACCAACTATAACCAATATAGAAAAAGGTAATGGAAAGGGGTGAGAGCAAGATGGCCACTGAGTACCAGTTTCCCTGCAACTGGGCACCATGAGTCTGGGGAGATTAGACTCCAGGCATCTCTGGCTGGTGGGATCTGCCTATAATCATCCCATTGAGGATACAGGGAGTCAGTGAGAGACTTCTGGACCCCAAGAGGAGTACAAAAACAGTGGAAAACTGGCAAGTGGTCGCGTGTCTTCGATCGGTCTAATCCTGCCGGCAGCTGTAAGTACAGCAGCAGTGAGACTGCAAACTGAAAAGGCCTTACCTGTGAACTGTTTTGGTGTTTTTGGACTTGGCACTCAGTTGAACTGCCTTGGGGAGAGCTTGAGCAGGAGTGCAGAGAACTTTGGGTGTTGTCTAGGGCCCCAGACTGAGCCGCTGAGCTGGACAGAGCTAACACTGTTCAGCTGTGTGCTACAGGGAGCCATTGTGAGAGAACTGCCCCAGCAAGCTCCGCCCTCAGGGTCGCAGAGCAAGGATCAGCGAGAGCTAGTAACCTGGTGACTGAGCAGCCTAAAAGCGGGGACTGAGCCACCTTACAGCCTTAACCCTCAGGGGCAGAGTGAGACCGGTTTTGGCACAATGAGTAAGTGGATAGCTACTTCAGCAGTGATCCCAGTGACAAGCACTTTCCTGGGAAAGCTTCTGCTTAGTCAAGTTTAGAAGTTTAGATCACCTTTTAAGAGGGCTGAAGAGAGATTTAGGGTCTCCACCAGTGGGGTTTGAGAAATCAATGGAGGCTATCAGTCATATCAGCATTGTGATTAACATTTCATACCCCAGAAGACCACCTGTTGCCCAGACAATATTCAACAAGATATATATACTGCTTTGGTTTTGGTTGATTTTTGTTGTTATTGTTGTTGTTTTGTTTGTTTGTTATTTGTTTATTTTGCTGTTGTTGCTTTTTTTTTAATTTCAACCTTTTCTGTACAGATTTTTTCTTCTCTTTTTTTTCTTTCTTTTCTTTCTCAATTTTTCTAGTTTAAATACAATTTCCCATTGTTGCCTTTTTCAATAATTAGAACTTCATTTTTGCTAGTGTTTCTACCCCTATTATTTGTTTTTTCACCCAATTTTATCCTGTAAAGTTTTGTTTGCTTATTCTGGTTTGATTTATAGCATTTTTGTCTTTCCTCTCTACTTACTGGAGGTGAGGTACTGTGTCAAATCAGGTTAGGAAAGACCTACTGACCTCAAGGAAACCACCCAACTGGGCAACCCCAGAGGTTGGGGTTTTTTTAAGGTTGTGTCAAAGTACCCTACTGTACACCTATATTGCTCTGTCTCCCTCTTTCTGTGCCTCTCTTCTTTTTGTCAATATTCCCTTTTACCCACCCCCTCTCCTTTCTCTCTTTTCTTTTCTTTTCTTTTTTTTTTTTTCTTTCTTTCTTTCTTTCATCCCTTCTTGCCTGTCAACCTTCTCATCCTTCTGGTCCTGTACCAAAAGGACTCATTGAAACCTTAGTCCACAGGCACAGAAACTTAAAGAGCAAGAGGAAATGAAAGGAAAATTAGAGCAAGGAAACAAATAAAAGAAATCACTCATGAGGAAGAGCCAGCAGAAAACTCCTAGCAACATGAAGAACCAGTCCAGAGCAACCCCTCCAAGGGACCATGAGGTAGCTACTGCAGAGGATTCCACCTATAAAGAAATGTTAGGAATGACAGAAAGGGAATTTAGAATGCACATGATGAAAACAATGAAGGAAATGATGGAAACAATGAAGGAAACTGCTAATAATGTGGAAAATAACCAAAAGGAAATCCAAAAACAGAATCAAATAAGAGATCAATGATATGAAGAATATAGAAAGGATATAGTGGAGCTAAAGGAACTGAAGCAGTCAATTATGGAACTCAAAGATGCAATGGGAAATATCAGCAACTGGTTAGACCATGCAGAAGAAAGAATTTCGGAGGTAGAGGACAAAGTTCTGGGGATAACTCAGATAGTTAAAGAGGCAGAAAAGAAGAGAGAGAAAGCAGAACGTTCACTGACACAATTATGGGTCTTTATGAAGCATTCCAACATAAGAGTTATAGGAATCCAGAAGGGGAAGAAGGCAGCCCCAGGGAAATGGAAGCCATACTGGAGAATATTATAAATGAAAATTTCCCAAACATCACCAAAGATTCTGACACACTGCTTTCAGAGGGATATCAGACCCCAGGTCGCCTCAACTCTAACTGAGCTTCTCCAAGACACATTGTGATGAACCTGTCCAAAGTCAAGACAAAATACAAGATTCTGCAAACTGCCAGGAGTAAGCACCAGTTGACATACAGGGGCAAATCCATCAGAGTGACTGCAGACTTCTCTAATGAAACTTTCCAAGCAAGAAGACAATGGTCATCTACCTTTAATCTACTTAAACAGAACAATTTTCAGCCCAGAATTCTATACCCTGCTAAGCTAAGCTTTAAAATTGATGGAGAAATCAAATCATTTACGGATATACAAACATTGAGGAAATTCACGACAACAAGACCAGCTCTACAGGAAATACTTCAACCTGTTCTACACACTGACCATCACAATGGATCAGCAGCAAAGTAAGAACTCAGAAATTACAGGACAGAACCTAACTTCCACACAGATGAAAAAGATAAAACTAAGCAATGGACTCTCACAAAATAAGATGAATAGAATACTACCACACTTATCAATTATCTCAATAAATGTTAATGGCTTGAATTC